>JAEQBH010007603.1:0-76047 GCA_016808115.1 Tetrastigma voinierianum
TCCCATGTGAAAAATGAATTTTAAAATATTTTTACTATTTTCCTATTTTTCCTATTTTCCCTATTTTCTAGTAAATAAATAAAAATAAATATTTTAACGTCCAAATTTTTTCTTCTTTTTCTTGGCCATGTATAATTATTATAAAGAAGAATCTGCCCAAAAGCGGGACTAAAATCGCTTTCTGATTAAAATTGCCATTATGTCTCTCAGTATGTGTGATGTCTCTCCAGATTTTTCCAAAAGGAAACATATTATTGCTCTTTAAGGGGGTGGTTGCCTCTATGGGCTTCGGCGCGGCCTAGGCTGCAGCGACGCTAGTGCGCTACCCCGGCATGCACACACCCAGCCTTTCCGTGGCATGGGCGTGCTCATATGCCACCCACAAGCCCTCGACATCAGATTCTTGGGTGAAATTTGAACCAATGACCAGTTGCTTGCTCTCCCACGGTCGTTGTCATTTCGTTACCTAGATGCCATCTTTGCTTGCCCATGGCCGCCCAAGCTATGGGCGGGCGTTCCCCACGTTCTGTGGCTTATACTCTGCGATTTCCCCCACGTTGCTTGCGTTAGCGAGCGAAGGCATGCCCTCGTTGCGTTGCCTCGCTGGTGCATGCCTCCTAGGCATGGTGCTGATACCTTGCACAGGCATGGTGCGCCGACCTAATTACCTTGCTGGGCATGGTGCCTGCGACTGGAGTGATGCGCTGTTTGGGCATGGTGCCTCGACTACAATGCCTTGCCTAGACCGGTGCCTCGGTTGCTCTGCCTTGCACAGGCATGGTGCTTGCCGGCTGAGTGCATGCCTCCGACCCAGAGTGCTCGACTGAGTGCATGCAGACGAGTGCCTTGGCACAGTGCGCTGGGCATGTGCCTCGGCCCTGGTGCATGCCTCGACAAGTTGCCTCGACTGAGGTGCCTTGCACAGGGCATGGTGCCCTCGGCTTTCAGTGCATGCCTCGGCCAGTGCCTCGGCCTAGTGCATGCCTTAGGCGGGGGTGCCTGCGACCTAGTGCATGCCTAGGCGAGGGGTGCCTCGGCACAGTGCATGCCTGGGCTACAGGTGCTTTCGACTGTCTGAAGCCTCGACGAGTGCTCCGGCCTAGTGCATGCACAGACGAGGTACTTCGACTCGTGCATGCACGGGCGAGAGTGCCTGTTCAATCACATTGCCCTGATGTCAGGGTGCTGAGCTGGTGGCGTAGCTAAATGCGGTGGCACCAGCCCACGTTCATGCCTAGGCGCAGGCTTCGCTAAACGGCGGTGCCTCCGTTTAGTGCATGCCTGGCCATGGTGCCTTCGCTAGTGTCTTGCCTAGGCAGGTGCCTTCCACTGATGCATGCACAGTAATCTTACCGACCTAGTGCATGCTGGCGTGGCGATGCCTGGCTTAGTGCCTTGCTTAGGTATGGCACCATGGCTGAGCAGTCGCGCTGCGTCTTTGCCCACGGCGTGCACACACACCCCATGCCACTTGTGGCATGGGCGTGCTCATATGCCACCCCGGTCCTCGACATCCGATTGCTGTACAGCTGAACCGGCGATCCGGGTGCTAAACTCTCCCATCAGTCTTTGTCGACCGTTGCCTAAGACGCCCATCTTTGCTTGCACCTTGGCCTCCCGAAGCCTATAGGCGGATGTTCCCCACATTTACAAGCATGCTCCCGTTCTAGCCATGGTATGCCCCTCCGCTTAGTGCGCCCAGCTGGGCGGTCTAACGTCTTTAGTGCGTGCCTATGCATGAGCCTGTTTAGTGCATGCCTAGGCATGGTGCTAGTGCCATGCCTAGGCGTGGTTCCTCGGTTTAGTGCCTTGCCTAGGCAAGGTTCCTTAGCTTAGTGCCTTGCCTAGGCAAAGGTTCCTTGGCTTAGTGCCTTGCCTAGGCACGGTTCCTCTCCTAGTGCCTTGCACAAGCACACGATTGCACAGGACTAGTGCCATGACATGCCTAGGCCGCGGTGCCTTGGCGAGTGCATGCCTAGACATGGTGCCTCGGCCCTGAGTACCCATTCATGCCTAGACACGATTGCCTGGCATGGTTCATTGCCTAGACATGGTGAAGCCCAGACCACAGCAGGCTTGCAATCTTCTTTGTCTAGGCTTGTCTTGGTTGCTTGACCAGCTATTCGATTTGCTTGGAAATAGTGTTATCATTCTTCTCATGCCTCTGATAGTGCTGAGGGCGTCGGCTTGTTGCTTAGGTGTGGCCTGGCAGAGTGACTCCCGACTAGTCACGGTTCGGTGTGTGGTGCATCTTGAGTGGCGATGGCGTGTGAGTGGTGTTTGGGTAATGTGGGTTGGTAGGCTCCTTGCTTTCGTGCAACTATTGCCACGTCCTCCTCATTCTAGCTACAAAGCGCTTGAATCAAGCCTTGGGCGCCGCGATAATGGTTCTGTGTTGCTTCCCAATCGATGGAATTTTCTCTCGAATGTTGCCTTTCTCCATCTAGCTCTGCTCATGGAAATGGTGGACCTTCTGGCGATCATCGTGCTCCATGTACTCCCCACGCGTGTGACCATGCGAAGGGGTTTCACAATGGGCCATGATGATGGCTCGTGCTCTCGGATGCGGAACCTTAACACGGGCATGGGATCTAAAGATCACAATATTGCCCGAGCTTAAGCGTTCATCGCTAGGCAGCGTATGTCCTGACGATCGGCTTTGCTTTGCCTCCCGACACCCATTGTGGTCTGGGTAGGTGCATGCGGTTCGACGTTGCACAAGAATGCTGCACGGTTGATCCTACGCCGGTAGTCATATGCTTGTCTCAGTTAAGCCATGCATGTGTAGTATGAACTAATTGGTATGAAGCTGCGAATGGCTCATTAAATCGATTATAGTTTGTTTGATGGTACTTGCTACTCGGATAAGCATCAGCCCAATTCTAGAGCTAATCGTGCAACAAACCCCTTACGGAAGGGATGCATTTATTAGATAAAGGTCGTAGCGGGCTATGCCCGTTCGCTCTGACTGATTCATGATAACTTTCGACGGATCGCCACTGACCATCGTGCGTGACGCATCGTCGAATATACGCCACCCCATCGACTTTCGATGGTAGGATAGTGGCCTCTTATTAGCCCACTCCAAACATGACGGGCAGGCATGTCCATGGGTTGGCCACTGCGCCCTGAGCAAGGAAGCGAGGCCGGTGCACGGTGGGCGAAGCACTCGAGCCGGCGCGCGAGTACGGCCACGCACCTGGCGAGCGCCGGCTCAGCCACTCACGAGCGGCCCGCGCCGAGCTGCCGCGCTCCTGGCAGCCTTGAGTGCCGCACACACAGCCAGCGCGCCTTGGGCTCTTGGCCGTTCCGAGCAGCGCGCCAGAGGCTGCGAGACCTCGCCCTCGGATGCGCACCGCAGTCACGAACTCAGCCCAGCGTAAATGACGCCTGACGTCTGCGAGCGACGAGCTGGCCCGTAGCGCCTGTGAGCGGGCCACAAGCGCGGGCGCGCCGCGGCATCGCGGCCATGCAAGCGAGCGTGCACAACATGCGGCGATGGAGCCGGGATGCATGGACCAGCGGCTGGACTTGACATTGCATGGGGCTGTTGGGCGGATGGTGGGCGTGACGAAGTGGGCAAGAAGAAGCGGAGAGTTGAAATTTGAGCCGCATGGGAGAGTGAAACCATGGCTTAACACCAACGATCATATTTGTTGGGAAGAGGAATAAGCAGGTTGGGGCGATCAAGCGAGCTTGGGCCCAGGGCTAACACGGTGGGGGCAAGGCGGTGGCCTGAGACACATGGGGGCCCCGGACCCATGGCGAGTTCAACCGGTCATGGCTGTTTGGAGACGATCTGGCAGTTGGATGATCAGTGGCTGAGTTTGAAAGGTCTTTGGAGGGAATGGTCCAAGGGCTCTAGTCCAATAGGCATGACTCTTGGGAAGGGATGCATGCTCAGATATAAAAGGTTGAAGCCTAGACTCATACAAGGTTTGGTTGGGTTCATTTGTATTGTGTATTCGGAGTTTGTAGGGAGCTGAATTATCATAATTCATGTGTATTTTGTGATTTTATCTGGTGTCTTGTTAATAAAAGAACAAGTTGGGTTGAGACCCGTAATTGCATTGTGCCTATTCTATTGATTGTAGTTGTACAAGATTTGCGGGAAAGGTTGTCTAAGACTTGTCTTAGAGACCGCACACTGCTTGAAATTTGATCACGGTTTTACGGAGTTGTGACAAGTGGTATCGAGCATCGAAATGGGTTTGGCTCTTGAAGGAAAGGGTGTCTCGGTTGGAAGAGATTTTGGGAAACTGGAACAGTGAAGAGGGCACTGTCTCTGCATGGTATGCACATGTATCCAATGAACTGGATGTTCAGAGGGACTTAGGCGAGTCGTCTGACATGTGGAGGGGTCGTGGACGAGAAGAAGTGAAGTTCGATCCAGGCATGGAGGAACTTAGGCGCATGATGGAATCGGCCAGCGATGAGTCGTTGCAGTCGCCAAAAAGGCTGTGCTGAGTACATTCTTCCTGTCGGATCTCACCGGGGCCTAAGGTTCGGAGTCCCGAGCCCAGAGCCGGTGGCAGCCGCGTCTGGAACTCGGAAATTTTCTGTGGGACATGGAGCAGTTCTTCAAGGCTGCTCATGTACCAGATGCAGAAAGGGTCTCCATTACCAGCATGTATCTTATGGGGGATGCAAAACTTTGGTGGCGTACTCGAGTTGGTGAGGACTTAGGCGGGGAAGGCCCGAGTTCTTTGAGTGGGAGACGTTGAAAAGGAGTGCGGGATCCCGAGTTCCTCCCCGACGAATCTTTGGATGGGTGGCTAGAGAGTCCTTGAAGAAATTTGAAACATATCTGGTCGGTGCGGGATTATGTGAAAGAATTCAGTAGTTCATGATGCGGAACATAAGGAACATGTCCGAGGAAGACAAGTTGTTCAACTTTGTCTCGGGACTTCAGGGATGGGCACAAATAGACCAGCGAGAGGCGGGGAGTTCGAGAGATCATTCTTTGCTATGGCTCTGTGGCCTTGGATTGATTTGAAGATGGTCGGTGCCATCAACAACAAGCAGAAAAACAAACCTGATGGTGGGTTGAAATCCAAGGCTGATGGGCAGAGGAAAGGCATGGCTGAGTCGAAGAATGGGGGAAGCGTCTGGCCGAGACAACAAACTGGATCAGATGCTTCATATGCCGAGGTCCACATCGAGCCAAGGAGTGTCCAAAGAGGGAAAAGGTGTCAGCCCTCCAACTGGACAAGGATTAGGGTGGGAACATGGAGGCAGGCGAGATCGATTCAAATGGTAAATACTATTAAGATTCAAATTCATTTTGAACTAATGTATGTGGTTGTTCAAGTAAATGGAATAGGTGTGAAGGCATTGGTTGATACGGGAGCAACGCACACCTGTGTGGCAAGCAAGGTGGCTGCCAGTTTGGGATTGGAAATCGAGTCCTATGACAGCGTGGTGAAGTCTTTGAATGGCAGGGATCATTGGGTAGACGGAATCATCAAATCCTGTCCCATGGAGATGGGTGATTGGGTTGGCTGTTGTGACTTGGTGGTGATGCACTTGCAGGATTTCGAGATGATCATGGGGATGAACTTCTTGATGCAAGCAGAAGTAAGCGTGATGCCTTACTTGAGGACACTGGCGTTTATGAAAAGGACCTTGGAGTACCTTGTATTGGTGTGGAAAATCGAGGCCATGAGAACCAAAGATGGGGGGCGAGTTTGTACTCTTCAGCAACACACGGAGGGGTTGGTTGAAGGCGAGACAACGGGCTTTGAGCCTTGGCGGTCCTTAGGTTCGGGACAAGATTCGTGGGCGATAACGGGTGGTTTGAGTCGGCGGGGCGTCGGCCTCGGTTGGTGGGGAGTGGGTTTGTTAGCCTCCCAAAACATGGCCGGCGGGCATGTCCCATGGGTTGGCCTGCGCCCATGAGGAGCAAAGGAAGGCGGGCGGTGTGCACGGTGGGCGAGAAACACTCGGGCGGCCTTGAGCTGCGAGCAGCGCACCGCAGCGGCGCGTTTGTAGCCCACACTCCGCGGCGTAGCGCCCGAGCGCAGCGCTTCCGGCGGCGCCAATTTACCCGCACACCAGCGGCGGCGGGCTGCGGCGTTCGAAGGCGCGCGCCGGCTGCGAACCCACTGCGCCCTCGGATCGCACCGGCATACAAACTCCGCAAACGGCGCGCCCGACATGCGGCCCGGCTGGCGCAGCGCGCGGCGAAGCGAGCCACAAGCCCGAGGCAGCGCGCCTGGCATACGAGCCATGCAAACAGAAGCGATGCACACAACATGCGCGGGCAGTAGACCCGGGATGCATGGACCAATTTGGACTTGACATTGCATGGGAATTTGTTGGGCGGATGTGATTGGGCTGGTAGACCAGAGTGGGCGAAACGGGGTGAGGTGAGCCACATGGGAGGGTGCAAACCCATGGCCCAACACCAACAGTCATGACTGTTGGGAAGAGGTGCAAACAGTTGGGACTGATCAAGCAGGCTTGGGCCAAGGGCTAACACAGGTGGGAGCGAGGCAGTGGGCGGAACACATAAGGGACGAGACCCAGTAGCAGTTCAACCGGTCATATTTGTTGGAGCCGGTCTAACGATTGGATGTCGATTGGTGAGTTTGAAAGGTCTTTGGAGGAATGGTCAGGGCTCTAATCAATAGGCATGACTCTTGGGAAGGGATGCATGCTCAGATATAAAAGGTTGAAGCCTAGACTCATACAAGGTTTGGTTGGGTTCATTTGTATTGTGTATTCAGTTTGTAAGGGGGAGCCTAAGGGCTATGTATTCATGTGCTTAGTGCACAGCAATTTTGTACAGAGGTGTCTTGTTAATAAAAGAACAAGTTGGGTTGAGACCCGTATTTGCATTGTGCCTATTCTATTGATTGTAGTTAATGAAGATTTGCGGGGAAAGGTTGTCTAAGACTTGTCTTAGAACCTTTGCGAGGGTGATCTGAGTTTTTGGGTGTGACTACCATGGTATTGACGGGTGTGGAGAATTAGGGTTCGATTCGGAGGGGGCTGAGAAAGCGGCTACCACATCCAAGGAAAGAAGCGGCGTTGTATGTACGATCGACCTGGGGAGGTAGTGACAATAAATAACAATACCGGGCTCTTTGAGTCACGTAATTGGAATAAATTACAATCTAAATCCCTTAACGAGGATCATTGGAGGGCAAGTGCGGTGCCAGTATTGCGGTAATTCGACTCAATAGCGTATATTTAAGTTGTTACGAGTTAAAAGCTCGTAGTTGGACTTTGGGATGGGTCGGTCGGTCGCCTTCACGGTGTGCACCGGTCCTCTTGTCCTTCTACCGGCGATGCGCTCTGGTCTTAGCGGCGGTCGTGCCTCCGATGCTTGTACTTTGAAGAAATTAGAGTGCTGAAGCGAAGCCTACGCTATGGATACATTAGCATGGGATAACATCATAAGTTTCGGTCCTGTGTGTTGGCCTTCGGGATCGAGTAATGATTAACGAGGGACGGTCGGGCATTGTATTTCATAGTCGGTGGGAATTCTTGGATTTATGAAAGGCGAACAAGCTGCGAAAGCATTGCGAGATGTTTTCATTAATCAGAAACGAGTTGGGGGCTCGAGCGATCGAATGCGATCCTAGTCTCAACCATAAGCGATGCCGACCGGGGATCGGCGGATGTTGCTTTAGGACTCCGGCGGCACCTTATGAAATCAAAGTTTTGGGTTAGGGAGTATGGTGCATTTGAAACTTAAAGGAATTGACGGAAGGGCACCACCGGGGAGTGGAGCCTGCGGCAATTGACTCAACACGGAAACTTACGAGGTCGGACATAGTAAGGATTAATGGTGAGGAAGCTCTTTCTTGATTCTATGGGTGGTGGTGCATGGCCGTTCTTAGTTGGTGGAAGCGATTTATGCAGGTTAATTCAGTTAGCAGAGCGAGAGACCTCGGCCTGGTAACTGGCTATCTTGAGTGATCCTCCATGGGCAAACCTTAGAGGGACTATGGCCGCTTAGGCCAGGAAGTTTGAGGCAATAACGGTCTGTGATGCCCTTAGATGTTCTGGGCATACCATCTACCTTGATGTATTCAACGAGTCTATAGCCTTGGCCAGACGGGCGGGTAATCTTTGAAATTTCATCGTGGGGATGATCATTGGCAATTGTTGGTCTTCAACGAGGAATTCCTAGTAAGCGCGAGTCATCAGCTCGCGTTGACTCACGATCCACGCCCTTTGTACACACCGCGTCGCTCCTGCCAGATTGAATGGTCGGTGGGAGTGTTCGGATCGGCGACGTGGCGATTCGCCGCTGCGACGTCGCGAAGTCCACTTGAACCTTATCATTTAGAGGAAGGAGAAGTCGTAACAAGGTTTCCGTGGTGAACTGCGGAAGGTCAGTGTCGAACCCTATCGGCCGAGCGTGACCGTGAACACGTTGTTTAACTGACCCGTGAGGGCGGAGCGACGTGGGCCCTCCACTCCGCTCTCGATGGATGCGATTGGGCCTCGCGAGCCTTTCCCTACGCCGGAGTGCATGAAGTGTCTTACCCGAGGATTGCTTCCGATCCCAACAAGCGAACCGGCGTGGAAGCGCCAAGGAAAACCTAGCGAAACAAACGCCGTCCGTCGCCCGGTCCGCGATGTTGGCGGGAAGCGTGGTCGTTTAACTCCTAAAGCGACTCGGCAGCGGATATCTGATACCATCGATGAAGAGCGGCTAGCAAAATCTGCGATACTTGGTGTGAATTCGCAGAATCCACGTGAATCATCGGAGTCTTTGAGCATAAGTTGCGCGACGCCGATAGGTCGAGGCGCGCACACTGGGCGTCCGCGAACACGTCGCCCCTCCACTTTGCCGTAGAGCAGGGGCACGGGTTGGGCGGACGTTGGCCTCCCATGGAACATGGCGTCCGTGGTTGGTTGCATCGTCGGGCGCGATGCGCCTCGACAAGCGGTGGTTTGAAGCGAACCCACGATCCTTTCCCCTCGTCCGAGAGGAAGGAGGAGAATCTCCATGTCGGGCGCGGCGGCCGCTGACAGGGGCACCACGAAGGCCCGAACTCGGCGACCCGGTCGGCGGGAACACCCGGGGATTTAAAAGCATATCAATAAGCGGAGGAAGAAACTTGCAAAGTTCCCTTAGTAGCGACGAGCAAGGAAAAGCCCGGCGAGTCGGGCGGTCCGCCGTCAGGCCAGATGCGGAGAAGCGTCCTCGACGGGCCAGGGCCCAAAGTCCTGGAAGGGGCGCGGAGGAGGAGTGAGAGCCCCGTCGTGCCGGACCACTGTCGCTGAGGCGTTTGTCGGCCAGTCGGGTTGTTTAAGGAATGCAGCCCCCGATCGGAGCGAGTAAATTCCGTCGAGGCTAAATACGGGCGAGAGGCCAGATATGACTCAATGCGAGGAGAAAGATGAAAAGGACTTTGAAAAGAGAGTCAAAGTGCTTGAAATTGTCGGGAGGGAAGCGGATGGGGGCCGGCGATGCGCCTCGGTCGGATGTGGAACGGCGATCCGCCGGTCCGCCGATCGACTTCGGGCGCGGACCGGCGCGGTTTAGGCGGCGACGAGCGGTTGTAGTCATACGTGGAGCGTCGTCGCCCTCGATCGTGAATCTGGCGCCGCGCCCTCGGGCGTGCCGGCTTTGTGCGCTCATGGCGTCGACCAGCCGGGCCCCCATTCGACCGTCTTGAAACACGGACCGAAGTCGACATGTGTGCGTCGGCGAATTTAGTAAACCGTAAGGCGTAAGGAAGGCGTCGGCGGGGATCCCCCTCGAGGGGTGCCTGCCGTCGGCCGACTATGATGTACGAGAAGGGTTCAGTGAGAGCATGCTGTCGGGACCCGAAGATGGTGAACTATGCTGGTAGTGACGGAGAGAACTACGGTGGAGGCCGCCGGCGATGCGACGTGCAAATCGTTGTCGACTTGGGTATAGAGGCGAAAGACTAATCGAACCATCTAGTATTGGTTCCTCGGTTTCCCTCGGGATAGTTTGGAGCCAGCGGGCGAGAGTTCTATCGGAGTAAAGCCAATGATTAGGGCATCGGGGCGCGCCCTCGGCCTATTCTCAAACTTTAAATAGGTAGGGCCGACACGGCTGCTCCATTGGCTTAGGGCCACGAATCGAGGCTCCAAGTGGGCCATTTTTGGTAGCGAGCGACGTGCGGGATGAGCCGGAAGCCCGGGTTGCGATTCTTAGCTAGCGCGCTAACCTCGAACCCACAAAGGGTGTTGGTCGATTAAGACGACGGGGCGGTGGTCATGGAGTCGAAATCCCAGCTAAGGAGTGTGTAACAACTCACCTGCCGAATCAACTAGCCCCGAAAATGGATGGCGCTGAAGCGCGACCTATACTCGGCCGTCGAGGCAAGGGCCAGGCCTCGATGAGTAGGAGGGCGCGGCGGTCGCGCCGAGCACGGGGGCGCGAGCCGGCGGGAGAGGCGAGTCGGTCGCGGATCTTGGTGGTAGTATAAATATTCAAATGAGAACTTTGAAGGCCCGGGGGGAAAGGTTCCATGTAGGCGGCCGCTTGCACATGGGTTGGTCGATCCTAAGAGCGGGGGAAGCCCGTCCGATAAGCGCGTCTGCCTTACGCGAGCATCGAAAGGAATCGGGTTACATTCACGAACGGAACGTGGCGGGTGACGGCAGCGTTAAGGGAGTGCGGAGGCGTCGTCGAGGGCCTCGGAAGAGTTATCTTTTACGTTTAGCGGCCCGCCCACCACGGAAGCGGCTCGGCGGTAGGGTCCAGCGGTACGGAAGAAGCGCCCGCACGTCGGCGTGGTGTCGGTGCGCCTCGAAGCGACCCATGAAAATCCGGAGGACGAGTGCCTCGCCGGTCGTACTCATAGCATCAGGTCTCCAAGGTGAACGACCTGCAGTGGTGGGCGATGTAGGCAAGGAAGTAGGCAAAATGGATCAGTAACCTCGGGAAAGGATTAACAGGGAAATTTGGGCACGGGGGTCCCAGTCGAACCCGTCGGCTGTCCGATTGGGCGCTTTCGGGCTGCTCCGGCGGCGAGAGCGGGTCGCAACGTGCCGGCGAGAGGACGGTGGGAGCGGCTCCCTCGGGGCCTTCCCGGGCGTCGGCGTTGACTCGAAGCTAGTACGGACAAGGGGAATCCGGTGTTTAATTAAAACAAAGCACGTGCGATGGTCCTGCGGATGCTCACGCAATGTGATTCTGCCCGGTGCTGCGGATATGAAGTGAAGAAATTCAACCAAGCGGGTAAGCGGCGGAGTAACTATGACTCTCTTAAGGTAGCCAAATGCCTCGTCATCTAATTAGTAGCGGCGCATGAATGGATTAACGAGATTCCACTTTGTCCTGTCTGCTATCCAGCGAAACCACGGTAGGGAGCGGGCTTGGCGAGTCAATGGGAAAAGAAGACCTGTTGGAAAACCTTGACTCTAGTCAGGCTTTGTGAAATGACTTGAGAGGTGTAGGATGATAAGTGGGAGGCGGGAAGCGGCGAAAGTGAAATACCACTACTTTTAACGTTATTTTACTTATTAGTGAATCGGAGGCGGGGGCATCCCTCGCTTTTGGACCCAAAGGCGCTCGCCTTGTCCCAGTCCGGGCGGAAGACATTGTCGGGTGGGGAGTTTGGCTGGGTGACATACGTTAAAGATCGCAGTGTCTAAGATGAGCTCAAGCGAGCGAAATCTCGTGTGGAACAAAGGGTAAAGCTCGTTTGATTCGATTTCGATGCAGTCACGAACCGTGAAAGCGTGGCCCTATGATCCTTTAGACCCGATTTGGAAATTTAGAGGTGTCGAGAAAAGTTACCACGAGGGATAAGCGGCTTATGGCGATAGCGTTCATAGCGACGTTGCTTTTGATCCTTCGATGTCGGCTCTTCCTATCATTGTGTGACGAAATTCACCAAGTGTTGGATTGTTCACCCACCAATGAGGCGTGAGGCGGGTTTAGACCGTCGTGGGGCCGAGGTTAGTTTACCCTGCGGTAGCGAGTGTCGCGATAGTAATTCAACCTGAATGCGAGAGGCGGATTGATTCGCACAATTGGTCATCGCTTGGTTGAAAAGCGATGTGGCGAAGCGCTCTGCCGTCGCTGGATTATGGCCCGAGCAGCCTCTGAAATTACGAATCCGGGCTAAACGACAGCGTGCGCCGTCGCCCGATTCGCGCGGAGCCACCGTGGGGGCCCTCGATACCCCGGAAGGCCGCGTGTCCTTGAGTCGGTCTCGCGGTGGACAAGCGTGTGGGCCGCCTTGAAGCATTATTCCGGCCGGCGACGGGTAGAATCCTTCTTGAGCGACTTAAATACGTGACGGGGTAATTGTAAGTGGCGAGTGGCGCTAACGCCCGCGATCGCGAATTCAGCCCTATGTCGCTCGATTACGTCCTCACGCCGAGCCGATCCTGCGTTTCCCTTCATCGTCCTCCGAGCAAGAGGTTAAGGCATTACGAGGGGTGGTACGGGAAGCCCCTTGACCGTTGAACAAATCTTCGATTAAGCGGATAAAGCATGCGTGCCGAATAAAAATTCATGAAATGAGAAGCGATTGGGTGGCGGAAGGATTGCCTTGCTCGAAATCAAGGCTGGCGATTCGAGACCCGGCCGATAACGCACCACGGGCTATGCCATGGTGCCTCGGTCGTGCTTGCGTCCATTCGTAGACATGTTGCCTCGATCACGTGGTAGACCGTTCCGAGGCATGGTGTGGTGTCCTTGTGCCCGACCATGCCATTACATGCTGCCTCCCCCCCACCCCCATGATATTACATGCTGCCTCCCCCCCATGCTAAGCTAGGCCATGCTTAGACACGGTGCCCTCGGCCTAGTGCCATGGAATGCCAAGTCACGTTGCCCCCGCCTAGGGTCGTGCCTAGACAGCGTGTGCCGTGACATGCCTAGTCACGGTGCCTCGGCCTAGGCCTAGTGCCATGGCATGCCTAGGCACGGTGATTCGGCCTAGTGCTTGCCTAGGCACAGTGCCTCGACCAAGTGCTTGCCCAGGCACGGTGCCTCGGCCTAGTGCCATGACATGCCTAGGCACGGTGATTCGGCCTTGTGCTTGCCTAGGCACGGTGCCTGGGCCTAGTGCCGCGACGCATGCCTGGGCGGTGCACGGAGCCTAGTGCCATGACATGCTGGGCACGGTGCTGAGACTAGTGCCATGACATGCTGGGCGCGGTGCACGGGCTGGTGCGCGACGCATGCACGGGCGCGATTACTTTGGGCCTAGTGCCATGACATGCTGGGCGGTGCGCCGGCCTAGTGACGCGGTATGCCTGAACGCGGTGATTGACCTGGTGCTTGCCTAAGCACGGTGCCTCGGCCAAGTGCTTGCCTAAGCACGGTGCGCCGACTTTAGTGCCGTGACATGCCTGAAACGAGGTTCCCGCGCGCAGTGCCTTGCCTAGAGCGAGTGCCGTAGCCCGCAGTGACATGCCATGCCTACGGGTGCCTCGGCCTGAGTGCAAGGCATGCCTTGACGCGGTGCCTCGGCTAGTGCCATTACATGCCAGGCCGCGGTGCGCCGACTGATGCCGTAACGAACGCGGTGCGCCGACTGGTGCGTGGCACGAGCCGCGATTACCGATCTAGTGCCATGGCGTAGGCGCGAGTGCCCACTCGGCCTAGTGCCATGACATGCCTAGGCAAGCATTCGGCCTAGTGTCATGGCCTGGGCACGGTGCCTCGGTCTAGTGCCATGGCATGGGCAGATTACTCGGCTAGATGCCATGAGCATGCCTAGAGCGAGCGTGACCCCAGTGTCGTGGCGGGCCGTGATGCCTCGACCGCTATCCAGTGCCCTAGGCATGTCTGAACATTTAACAAACAGGTGATTCGACCTAGTGTCATGGCACGGGCCACTGTTCCTCGACCGGTGCTTGCCTAAGCACGGTGGTGCCTCTGGCCTAGTGCCATGACATGCCTGGGCACGGTGATTGACCTAGTGCCATGGCATGCCCCCAGGCACGGTGATTCGGCCTAGTGCCATGGCATGCTTACAGGCGCGATTGATTCGGCCTGGTGCCATGGCATGCCTAGGCCGCGGTGATTGACCTGAATGCGTGCATGCCTCCTAGAGCGGTGCCTCGGCCAGAATTAGCGCCTAGGCACGGTGGCGCGGCCTAGTGCCTTGGCGTAACACCGACACGGCGATTCGGCGCGGTGCCTCGGCCTTGTGCCATGACATGCCTAGACACGGTGATTCGGCCTAGTGCCATGCCATGCCATGCCTAGATTAAACTCGCCCTAGTTTAAAAAACATTGTTTTTTTAGGGTTGAGGTTTATTTCTATCATGAATGTGCCATTCCATGCCTAGACACGGTGCCTCGGTCTAGTGCTATGGCATGCCATGCCTAGACACACGGGGCCTCGGCCTAGTGCTATGCCATGCCATGCCTAGACACACGGGGCCTCGGCCTAGTGCTATGCCATGCCATGCCATGCCATGCCTAGACACACGAGGACTCAGGCCCTAGTGCTGTACCATGCCATGCCATGCCATGCCTAGACACACGGGGCCTCGGCTGGTGCTGTGCCCGTACCATGCCATGCACAGACACACGGGGCCTCGGCACAGTGCTATGCCTGTGCCTAGACACACGGGGGCCTCGGCCCCTGGGAGTGCTTTATGCCATGCCATGCCATGCCATGCCATGCCTAGACACACGGGGCCTCGGCCTAGTGCTATCTTATTACATGCATTACCATGCCTGACACACGGGGCCTCGGCACAGTGCTATGCTATGCCGTACCATGCCGTACCATGCCTTCATGCCGCCACCATGCCCTAGACACCACGATGCCTCGAAGCTGGAGTGCTGGCATGCCACCCTTTAGACACCGCAGGGCCTCGTAGTGCTATGGCATGCCATGCCTAGGTATTACCGCGGGCCTCCGCCTAGTGCTATGGCATGTACTGGGCACACACGGGGCCTCGGGGCCTCGAGTGTCTTGTAAGAGATTCCGTACTGTTCTACAGGGCCTCGGCCTCGGAGCTAGTGCTATGGCATGCCATGCCTAGACACACACGGGGCCTCGGCCTCGAAGGTGAGTGCTATGGCATGCCATGCCTGAACACACGGGGCCTCGGGGCCTCGGGCTGAGTCAGCATGGCATTGCCGTACTGGCATTACACGGGGCCTCGGGCTGAGTCTTTGCATGGCATGCCATGCCCTGAACACACGGGGCCTCGGCGCCTCGGGGGTAGTGCTGGCATGCCATGCCTAGACACACGGGGCCTCGGGGCCTCCCGGGCTGGTGCTATCAGTGCCCATGCCTGGAACACGGGGCCTCGGGGTAGTGCTATGGCATGCCGTGCACAGACACACAGGCCACGGGGCCTCGGCGTCTTATGGCATGCCATGCCTAGGCTGGGGCCTCGGGCTAGTGCTATGGCATGCCATGCCTGGGCACGGGGGCTCGGGCTGAGTGCTATGGCATTCCATGCCTAGACACACGGGGCCTCGGGGCTGGTATGGCTTGCTATGCATAGACACGGGGCCTCGGCACAGTGCTATGCCATGCCTAGACATATGGCCTCGATTTTGCGGCACTGTCATGCCCTAGACACACGGGGCCTCGGGCGCCCTAGTGCCATGCCATGCCTTGCCTAGACATGGGGCCTCGGTCTAGGCGCTTTGTCATGCCTGGGCACACGGGGCCTCGGCGCCTAGTGCCATGCCATGCCTAGACATAGGGCCTGATGCAGTGCTGTCATGCCCCACAGACACCTGAGGCCTGCATGCAACGAATTAACTGTGCATGCCATGCCATGACTCACGGTGCCTGGCTGAGTGCTTTGCCACGCCCACGGTAACCCGTTCCATCGTGCCAAGAAGCGTAATTTGCAATATTGATAGGTGCCTCGGCGATATTGATGGTGCCACTGACCCTTGTTGTCCTCCGTGCCATTGCACCCGGAGCAATATTGGTGGCACCACTTTTATGCATGTCGGCTTCCCTAACCATACTTTCGTTTCTATTCCATTGTTTCTTCCTCATTCATTTGTTCAAAATATCATTCTCATGACAAAAAAATGTTTTTCAATACCTTTTCCCATGTTTTCCCCCTGTATTCCTATATTTTTTTAGAAAAAAAAAAAAATTTAAAATTATCACTTTTCATTTAAGAAATATTATCAAATAATATTTTATAGTAAAATATTGCATTCGATGTCAAATCTTAAAATCAATTCTTTTCCCTATTTTCCCCTATTTTCCCTATTTTTCCCTGTTTTCACCTATTTTTAGCCTATTTTCAGTAAATAAATTAAATAAAATATTTCCTCCACTTCAAATCGATCAATTCTGGTCCCGAATATTTTCCACATGTGAAAAATGAATTTTAAAATATTTTACTATTTTCTCCTATTTTCCCTATTTTTCCCTATTTTTCTAGTAAATAAATAAAAATAAATATTTCTGCGTCCAAATTTTTCTTCTTTTTCTTGGCCATGTAATTATTATAAGAGAATCTCTTAGTAGGGACTAAAATCGCTTTCTGGTTAAAATTTGCCATTATGTCTCCTCGGCGTATGTGATGTCTCCTCGGATTTTCCAAAGGAAACATATTGCTCTTTAAGGGAGTGGTTGCCTCTATGGGCGGCAGCGCACCGGCCTAGGCTGCGCAGCCTTGCGTGCTACCCCCGGCGTCGCAGCACCCGTACCGCTCGTGGCATGGGCGTGCTAATATGCCACCCACAAGCCCTCGACATCAGATTCTTGGGGTGAGGCTAGACCAATGACCGGATTGCTTGCTCTCCCACCTTCGTCGTTGTCGACTAGTTACCCTAAGATGCCATGCTGCTTGCCCGCAGCCGCCGCCTATGGTGGGCGTTCCCCTACACCATTTGCAACATGCCTCTCGTTCACACGTTGCCCCGTTTAGCGGCGAAGGCATGCCCCTCGTTCCCCACGTTGCCTCCGCTGGTGCATGCCTCCTAGGCATGGTGCCTAGTACCTTGCACGGGCATGGTGCCCGCGGCAGAATGCCTTGCCTAGACATGGTGCCTCGGCTGAGCCGCTGTTTGGGCATGGTGCCTCGGCACCAGTACCTTGCCTAGACCGATTGCACCTCGGTTGCTCTGCCTTGCTGGGCATGGTGCCTCGGCCTAGTGCATGCCTCGGCGGTGCCTGCGGCCTGGTGCATGCCTAGGCGGGGTGCGCCCGGCCTAGTGCCTTGCACGGGCATGGTGCGCCGGCCTGTGCATGCCTCGACAAGTTGCGCCGGCACAGTGCCTTGCACGGGCGTAGTGCGCCGACTAGTGCATGCCTGGCGAGGTGCCCGCCGACCTGGTGCATGCCTTAGGCGGGGGTTGCGCCGACCTGTAGTGCATGCCTAGGCGGTGCCTGGCCTGAGTCGTGCCGCCGGCGAAGGTGACCGACCTGGAGTGCGAGCCTCGGCGAGTGCCGCGGCCTAGTGCATGCACGGGCGAGAGTACTTTCGGCCTAGTGCGTACTGGACCGGTGCCTCGGCCTAGTGCATGCCTAGATAGGGTGCCTCGGCCTAGTGCATGGCCTAGTCACGGTGCTTTGGCCTAGTTCATGCCTAGGCACGGGGCCTTCGCCTAGGCACGGCGGTGCCTCCGTTTAGTGCATGCCTAGCCATGGTGCCTTAAGCGCAGTGTCTTGCACAGGCAGGTGCCTTCGCCTAGTGCATGCCTGGCGCTGATGCCTCGGCACAGTGCATGCCTAGGCCTGGTGCCTCGGCTTAGTGCCTTGCCAGGTATGGCACCATGGCTGAAACACTTATTTGCCTTGCGTCTTGCCCCGGCGTGCACACACCCATGCCACTTGTGGCATGGGCGTATATCTGCGAGTCCTCGACATCCAGGTGCTGTCTGACTGAACAATGATCAGATTCTTTAGCTTCTCCCATACGATCTTTGTCGACTCGTTGCCCTAAGACGCCATCTTTGCTTGCCCTTGGCCTCCCAAGCCTATAGACGGATGTTTACATTGCAAGCATGCCTCGTTCCCCCCCAGCCATGGTGCCTCCGCTTAGTGCCTTGGCTGACACGGTGCAATCTGTAGTGCATGCCTGTGCATGAAGCCTCGACTGGTGCATGCCTAGGCATGGTGCTAGTGCCATGCCTAGGCGTGGATTCTCAGTTTAGTGCCTTGCCTGAAGCGGTTCTTAACTGGTGCTTGCCTAGGTAAAGGTTCCTTGGCTTAAGTGCCTTGCCTGAGCGCGGTTCCTCTCCCCCAGTGCCTTGCCTGGCACGGTGCACGGGACTAGTGCCATAATGCCTAGGCCGCGGTGCCTTGGCGAGTGCATGCCTAGACATGGTGCCTGGGCTGAGTGCCATTTCATGCCTAGACACGGTGCCTCGGCATGGTTCATTGCCTAGACATGGTGGCTTGAACTGCTTAGGCTTGATCTTCTTTGTCTGATACGTGGCCGGTTGCTTGACCAACTATTCGGTTGCTTGGAAATAGTGTTATCATTCTTCTCATGCCTGTGGTACTACAAAGGGGCATCACTTATTTGCTTCAGTGTGCTTCTTAGGAGACAACTCCCAACTAGTCGGTTGGTGTGGTGCATCTTGAAGTCGGCTTGATGGCGTAGTGGTGTTTGGGTAATGTCAGGTTAGTAGGCTCCTTGCTCGTGCAACGAACTATTGCCCACGTCCCTCATACATTCTAGCTACAAAGCGCTTGAATCAAGCCCAGGCATCGAAACCCAATAATAGTTCTGTGTTGCCTTCCCAATCGATGGAATTTTCTCTCGAATCTTGCCTTTCTCCATCTTAGCTCTGCTCATGGGGCGGGAGTGGACCTTGCAACGATCATCGTGCTCCATGTACTCCCCACGCGTGTGACCATGCGAAGGGGTTTCCATGATAGGCCATGATGATGGCTACCGTCTTTCTCGGATGCGAACCTTAACAGGCATGGGATCTAAAGATCACAATATTGCCGACTTAAGGTCATCGCTAGGCAGCGTATGTCTGACGATCGGCTTTGCTGCCCTCCCAGAGCACCCATTGGTCTAGGGTAGGTGCATGCGTTCCGGCGTTGCACAAGAATGCTACTGGTTGATCGCGAGTAGTCATATGCTTGTCTCAAAGGAATTAAGCCATGCATGTGTAAATATGAACTAATTCGATTTGTGAAGCTGCGAATGGCTCATTCATCGATTATAGTTGTTTGATGGTACTTGCTACTCGGATGCTTAGTAGTAATTCTAAATTTATCGATACAACAAACCCGACTTAAGAAGGGATGCATTTATTAGATAAAGGTCGGCGCGGGCTATGCGGGTTGCCACGATGATTCATGATAACTTCGGCGGATCGCCGCGGCCCGTATTCGTGCGGCGGCGCTATCGTTGAATATACGCCCTATCAACTTTGATGGTAGGATAGTGGCTACCATGGTATTGGTGACGGAGGAATTAGGGTTGATTCCGGAGGGAGCACAGCGGCTACCACGTCGAGAAGGCGGGCGCGCGGAAGTGCAGTCGACGCGGGGAGGTAGTAGTGATAAATACTTGTCTTAGGGCTCTTTGAGTGCGTAATTGGAATGATGCAATCTAAATCCTTGCGAGGATCCATTGGAGGGCAAGTACGGGTGCGTGGCCATGACAATTCCAGCTCAATAGCGTATATTTAAGTTGTTGGGTTAAAAGCTATTAGTTGGACTTTGGGATGGGTCGGTCGGTCCGCCTTACGGTGTGCCGCCACGGTCCTCTTGTCACCTTCTCACCGTGATGCGCTCTGGTCTTCGCCCCGGCGGAGGTCGTGCCTCCGGTGCTGTTACTTTGAAGAAATTAGAGTGCTCAAAGCAAGCCTACGCTATGGATACATTAGCATGGGATAACATCATAGGATTTCGGTCTATTGTGTTGGCCTTCGGGATCGGAGTAATGATTAACAGGGACAGTCGGGGCATTCGTATTTCATAGTCGGAGGTGAAATTCTTGGATTTGAAGGCGAACAAGCTGAAAGCATTTGCCAAGGATGTTTTCATTAATCAGAGCAGTTGGGGCTCGAGGCGATCGGATGCAGTCCTAGTCTCAACCATAGCGTTAGGCCCGGGGATCGGCGAATGTTAGCACAGGACTCATTGGCTGCCATGAAATCAAAGTTTTTGGGTTCCGGGAGTACTGGTCGCAAGGCTGAAACTTAAAGGAGGTGTGGAAGGGCACCACCGGGAGTGGAGCGCAGCGGCAATTTGATGACACGGGAAACACGAGGAGTCGGACATAGTAAGGATTGACGGGGCGAAACTCTTTCTTGATTCTATGGGTGGTGGTGCATGGCGTTCTTAGTTGGTGGAAGCGATTTGTCTGGTTAATTCAGTTAGCGAAGCGAGACCTCGGCCACGCTAACTAGCTATGCGAAGGTGATCCTCATGACCCGGCTTCTTAGAGGGTATGGTAGCTTAGGCGAGGAAGTTTGAGCGATGCCAGTGCAGTGATGCCCTTAGATTCACGGTACATGCGCGTTCTGGCGATGTATTCAGCGAGTCATAGCCTTGGCCAGAAGGGCGGTTAATCTTTGAATTTCATCGTGATGGGGATGAATCATTGCAATTGTTGGTCTTCAGCGAGGAATTCACGAAAGTAGCGCGATCGTCAGCTTCGCGTTGACTCGTCCACGCCCTTTGTACCGCCGTCGCTCCTACCGATTGAATGGTCGGTGATGATGGATCAGCGGCGGCGTGAAGCGATTACCGCCGCTGCGGCGTCGCGAAGTCCATGAACGCTTATCATTTAGAGGAAGAATGCGTAACAAGGTTCCAGTGAGTGGGCGCAACGAAGGATCGTGTCGAACTATCGACGAGCGACCCGTGAACCGCGTTGTTTAACAACCCATCGAGGCGAGAGCGGGCGTGAGCCTCACTCCGCTCGATGGATCGGTGGGCCTCGCTGAGCCTTTCCCTGCACTTGGAGTGCATGGGGGTGTCTTCTTAGGGATTCCCAGATCAAACAACGAACCCGGCGTGGAAGCGTAAAGGAAAACCTAGCGAAACAAACGCCATCCGTCGCCCGGTCAGGTCTTGGCGGGAAGCGTGTCGTTCTCCTAAAACGACTCCGACGCGGATATCAGGCTCTCGCATCGATGAAGAAGCGTAGCAAAATGCGATACTTGGTGTGAACTAGAATCCGTGAATCATCGAGTCTTTGAGCATAATTCGCCCGCCATTAGGTGGGGCACGCACGCTGGGCGTCACGAACACGTCGCCCCCTCCACCTTCGTAGGAGTAAGGGGCACGGAGTTGGGGCGGACATTGGCCTCCCATGGAACATCGGCGTCGGTGGTTGGTTACAAAATGCGTCGCGTGGCGATGTTTGCGCCTTGACAGCGATGGTTTGAAGCAGACCCTGATCCTTTCCCCTGCGTCCCGGAGGAGGAAGAGGAGGAGGAGAATCTCCATGTCGGGGCGCGGCGCCCGCGACGGGGCTCCTGGCCAGGAACCTCGACGGCTGACCCGGTCGGGCGGGAACACCGTGAGGTTAAGCATATCAATAAGCGGAGGAAAAAAACTTACAAAGTTCCATAATGCTTGTGGCGAACCGGAAGCCCGGCAGGAATCGGGGCGGTCCGCCCGTCCGGTGTAGTCTGGAGAAGCGTCCTCGCGGACGGGCACGAAAGTCACTGGAAGGGCGCCGGAGAGGAGTGAAAGGCCCCGTCGTGCCCGGTTCTGTCGCACCACGGCGTGTCGGCCGAGTCGGAGTTGTTTGGGAATGCATTTGTCGGGCGGTAAATTCCGTCGAGGCTAAATACAGGCGAGAGAGGCAGATGGCAAACAAGTCTGCGCGGGGAAGATGAAAAGGACTTTGAAAGAGAGTCAAGAGTGCTTGAAATTGTCGGGAGAGCGGATGGGGGCGAATGCGCCTCGGTCGGATGTGGAGCAATGATCCGCGATCCGCCCGTCGACTTCGGGCGCGGACGGCCCAGCGGTTTGGAGGCTGGCGACCCGAAGCGGGTTGTAGTCATACGTGGAGGCGTCGTCGCCTCGATGATGAATCTCACGACGCCGCCCTCGGGCGTGCCGGCTTTGATGCGCTCATGGCGTCGGCCAGCGGGCCCCCCATTCGACCGGCGGAAACACGGACCAAGAGTCGACATGTGTGCGGTCAGCCAATTTGTAGTAAACCGTGGCGTAAGGAAGAGGCGATGGTGAGGATCCCCCTCGAGTGCACCGTCGTGGTATGATCTTCGAGAAGGGTTCGAGTGAGCATGCTGTGGGACCCAGAAAGATGAGTGAACTATGCACGGCGGGGCGAAGCCGGAGGAAACTGCGGTGGAGGCACGCAGCGTCTGTATGATCAGTTGTCGCTTGGGTGCTCAGGGGCGAAAGACTAATCGAACCATCTGTAGCTGGTTCCTCAAGTTTCCCTGGGATGGTGGAGCCCTTGGCCCGAGTTCTGTCGGGTAAAGCGATGATTAGAGGCATCGGGCGCAACGCCCTCGACCTATTCTCAAACTTTAAATGGGGTAAGGGCTGACACTGGTACGCTCCGGTGAGCAGACCCCCGCGGAATCGAGCTCCCAGTGGGGCTTTTTGGTAGCGAGAGGCGGCGTGCGGGATGGACCGGAAGCGGGTTCTGACGTTATTCTTGTGCTAACCTAGAACCCACAAGGGTGTTGGTGGGGTCAAACGACACCCGGAATGAGGTGGTCATGGTCGAAATCCGCTAAGAGTGTAACAGCTCTTTGCGAGATCAACTAGCCCAGAAAATGGATGGCGACGCATTTCTGACAGTGGGGCAGGACAGGGCCTCGATGGTAGGAGGGCGTGAGTCGCCATAAAACTGAGCGCGAGCGGCGGGCGGCGTCGGTCGGGATCTTGGTGGTAGTGGCAAATATTAAATGAGAGCTTTGAAGGCGAGAGGGGTTCCGCCGTGGTGGCGCTGCATGGGTTGGTCGATCCTGAGACGGGAAGCCGATCCCGATGCGCGTGTGCTGCGCAGCGAGCATCGAGGAATCGGTTAACGTTGCGAACCGGGCGTGGTGGCGGCAGTTAGGGAGTCGGAGGCGTCGTCGGGGGCCTCGGGAAAGAGTTATCTTTTACGTTGCTTGACTAGCCCACCACAGGCTTGGCTCGGCCGGTAGGGTCAGCGAGCTGGAAGAGCCTGCTGCGTCGCGTGGTGTCGGTGCGCCTCGGCGGCCCATGGCGTCGGAGGGACGAGTGCCTCCACGCGGTCATTACTCGCCAACGCGCTCAGGTCTCGGTGAAACGACCTGGTGGTGAACAATGACAGGGAAGTCGACAAAATGGATGCGTAACCTCGGAAAAGTTGGCTCTGAGGGTGGGCGCGGGGTCGATCCGAACGATCGAGCTGTCGGTGGGCCCTTTCAGTACACTCCGTAGCGAGAAGCGGGTCGCCGCGATGCCCGGCGAACGGTAGGCAGCTCTCGGGGCCTTCCCAGGAGCGTCGGCAGGTCGACTGAGAACTGAGTACGGACAAGGGAATCGATTGTTTAATTAAAACAAAGCATTGCGATGGTCCTGCGGATGCTCACGCAATGTGATTTGCGCGATGCTCACGAATGTCAAAGTGAAGAAATTCAACCAAGCGCGGAGTAAGCGGTAGGAGTAACTATGACTCTCTTAAGGTAGCCAAATGCCTCGTCATCTAATTAGTAGCGGCATGAATGGATGCGAGATTAGCTGTCACATCTGCTAATAGTAAACCAGCCAAAGGCGGGCTTGGCGAATCAAGCGGGAAAGAAGACCTGGTGAGCTTGACTCTAGTGGGCTTTGTGAAATGACTTGAGAGGTGTAGGATAGAGTGGGGCGGAGAGCGGCGAAAGTGAGTACCACTTTGCACCCCGCGTTGTTTGTATTGGTGAATCGGAGGCGGGAACATCCTCCTTTTGGACCAGGCGCGCTCGCGCGTCGGTCGGGCGGAAGACATTTACTGTCGGTGGGAGTTTAGGTACGGGGCGGCACATACGTTAAAGATAGCGGGTGTCTGGATGAGCTCAACGAGTGTGAATCTCGTGTGGAACAAAGGGTAAGCTGGGTTTTGATTCGATTTCCGATCCGAATCTGACCCAGTGAAAGCACGTGGCCTGTCGATCCTTTAGACGCGAATTTGAAGCTAAGTGTCGGAAAAAGTTACCCACGGGGATAAGCGGCGTGGCAGCAGCGTTCATAGCGACGTTAGCACGATCTTGATGGCTCTTCTATCATTGTGAAGCGAGAATTCACCAAGTGTTGGATTGTTCACCCACCAATAGGGAGCGTGTTTGGAGTTTAGACCGTCGTGAGACCGGGTTAGTTTACCCTCACGATGGCGGTCGCGATAGTAATTCAACCTGGTCTGAGAGGAACCGTTGATTCGCTGGTGGTCATCGCTTGGTTGAAAAACGGTGGCTGAAGCTGCAGATCTTATTTGGATTATGATGACGCCTCTAAGTGGGAGATCCGGGGCTAGAAAACGACAGCGTGCGCCGTCGCCAGAATTCTTGAGCCTGAGTGGGGCCCTCGGCTCGAGCATGTCCATGGTCGGTCCTCGCGGTGGACAAGCCGTGTGGAGCATGCAAAAGCATTATTCAGGAAGTAGACGACGGTGATCTTTCTGGGCGACTTAATCGCGACGGGGTATTGTAAGTGGCGAGTGAGCGCGATCCAGAGATTCAGCCCTATGTGGGGGGCTCAAGATTGAATCCTCCCCCTCGAGCCCAGGTCCGCGCGTTTCCCTTTATCGTCTCAGGCAAGAGAGTTTTGGTGGGAGTGTGCCAGGAAGCCCCTTAATAGTTGAACAAATCTTAGGTCGACGGATAAAGCATGCATTATGGAATAAAAAGCTAAACGAAATGAGAAGCGATTGGGTGACGGGATTGCCTTGCTCGAAATCCAAGACGGCCCGAATTCGAGACCAGCGCGACTTGCGCTTGCACACGGGCTATGCCATGGTGCACCGATGCGTGCTGTCCATTCGTAGACATGTTGCGCCGATCCGCGTGGTAGACCGTTAAATAATTGGCGAATGTCCTTGTGCGATCATGCCATTACATGCTGCCTCCCCACCCCATGATGATATTACATGCTGCCTCCCCATGCTAAGCTGGCCATGCTTAGACCACGGTGCCCTCGGCTTTAGTGCGCGGAATGCCAAGTCACGTTGCCCAGCCTAGGGTCGTTTGCCTGGAAGCGTGTGTCTTGGTGACATGCCTAGTCACGGTGCGCCGGCGCCTAGGCCTAGTGCCATGGCATGCCTAGGCGCGATGATTCGGCTGGTGGCACTGGCACGGTGCCTGGGCGAGTGCTTGCGGGCGATTGCCCTCGGCACAGTGCCGCCCAGACATGCCTAGGCCGGTGATTCGACCTTGGCCTTGCTGGGCGCGGTGCACGGGCCTAGTGCCATGACATGCCTAGGCACGGTGCACAGACTAGTGCCATGTTTATGCACGGGCACGGTGCGGGCTAGTGCCATGACATGCCTAGGCACGGTGCGGGCCCCAGTGCCGTGACATGCTGGGCACGGTGCACGGGCCTAGTGCCATGACGTCTTTTGGGCGGTGCCTCGTAGTGACATGACATGCCTAGGCACGGTGATTGACCTAGTGCTTGCCTAAGCACGGTGCCTCGGCAGATGGCACTAAGCACGGTGCCTCGACTAGTGCCATGACATGCCTGAACAAGGGTTCCCACACTTTAGTGCCTTGCCTAGGCAGTGCCATGGCCTAGTGACATCACCATGCCTACCGAGTGCCTCAGAGCCTAGTGCAAGGCATGCAGCGCGGTGCTGACCTAGTGCCATTACATGCCAAGGCCGCGATTGCCTCGGCTGGTGCCATGGCACGGGCGATTGCGCCGACTGGTGCCATGGCACGGGCCCCGCGGTGCCTCGGTCACAGTGCCATGGCATGGGCACGGTGCCTCGACCTAGTGCCATGACATGCCTAGGCAAGCATTCGGCTAGTGTCATGGCCTGAGCCTGATGCCTCGGTCTAGTGCCATGGCATGGAAACACGGTGCCTCGGCTTTAGTGCCATGACATGCTGAAGCGGCGTTCGGCTGGTGTCATGACGCAAGGCGCGGTGCCTCGGCCATATCACCGTGCCTAGGCATGTCATGGCACTAGGCCGAGGCACCGTGCTTAGGCAAGGTGATTCGGCCTAGTGTCATGGCACGGGCGCGATTGCCTCGACCGGTGCGCCTAGCTGCGGTGGTGCCTCGACTTAGTGCCGTGACATTACTGGGCGCGGTGATTCGGCCTAGTGCCATGGCATGCCTAGGCACGGTGATTGCGGCCCTAGTGCCATGGCATGCCTAAGGCTTGCGATTGATTCGACCCTAGTGCCATGGCATGCTGAGCAGGTGATTGACCTAGTGCGTGCATGCCTCCTAGGAGCGGTGCCTCGGCGAGTGCTTGCCTAGGCACGGTGGCGCGACTGTAGTGCCTGGCATGCCTCGACCACGGCCGGTCGGCGCGGTGCCTCGGCCTTGTGCCATGACATGCCTAGACCGCGATTGATTCGGCCTAGTGCCATGCCATGCCATGCCTAGATTAAACTACGCCTAGTTTAAAAAACATTGTTTTTAGGGTTGAGTTTATTTCTATCATGAATGTGCCATTCCATGCCTGAACACGGTGCACCGGTCTAGTGCTGGCATGCCCTGAACACACGAGGGCCTCGGCCTAGTGCTATGCCATGCCATGCCTAGACACCGGGGCCTCGGCATAGTGCTATGCCATGCCATGCCATGCCATGCCTAGACACACGGGGCTGGGCTTTGAGTGCTATGCCATCGTACCGTGCCATGCCTAGACACACGGGGCCTCGGCCTAGTGCTATGCCATGCCATGCCTAGACACACGGGGCCTCGGCCTAGTGCTATGCCATGCCATGCCATGCCATGCCTAGACACACGGGGCCTCGGCCTAGTGCTATGCCATGCCATGCCATGCCATGCCTAGACACACGGGGCCTCGCTTTGAGTCTTATGCTATGCCATGCCATGCCATGCCATGCCATGCCATGCCATGCCATGCCTAGACACACGTTGCCTCGGCGCCTAGTGCTATGGCATGCCATGTGCCCTAGGCACACGGGGCCTCCGCGCTAGTGCTATGGCATGCCATGCCCTAGACACACGGGGCCTCAGCGCACAGTGCTATGGCATGCCGTACCTGGAACACACGGGGCCTCGGGGCCTCGGGCTAGTGCTATGGCATTCCATGCCTAGACACACGGGGCCTCGGCGCCTCGGGCTAGTGCTATGGCATGCCATGCCTAGACACACGGGGCCTCGGCGCCTCGGGGTAGTGCTATGGCGTGTGCATGCCTGAGACACCACGGGGCCTCGGGGCCTCGGGGCGGAGTGCTATGGCATGCCGTGCTGGGCCTGGGGCCTCGGGCCGCGCTAGTGCTATGGCATGCCATGCTGGGCTGGGGCCTCGGCGCCTCGGGGTAGTGCTATGGCATGCCATGACTAGACACACGGGGCCTCAGGGCCTCGGGCTAGTGCTATGGCATGCCATGCCTAGACACACGGGGCCTCGGGGTAGTGCTATGGCATGCCATGCCTAGACACACGGGGCCTCAGGGCCTCGGGCTAGTGCTATGGCATGCCATGCCTAGACACACGGGGCCTCGGGCTAGTGCTATGGCATGCCATGCCTAGACACACGGGGCCTCGGGCTAGTGCTATGGCATTCCATGCCTGAACCTGCGCGGGGCCTGCAGGGCTTCAGTCACTATGGCTTGCTATGCATAGACACATGCGGGGCCTCGGCCTGAGTGCTATGCCATGCCTAGACATATGGCCTCGGTCTGGCGCTTTGTCATGCCCCTAGACACACGGGGCCTGGGGCGCCTGAGTGCCATGCCATGCCTTGCCTAGACATAGGGCCTCCGGTCTAGCGCTTTGTCATGCCCCTAGACACACGGGGGCCTCGGCGCTAGTGCCCATCTTAGTACTAGACATAGGGCCTGATTACAGTGCTTTGTCATGCCTGGAGCACGGGGCCTCATGCTGGTACTGTGCATGCCATGCCATGACTCACGGTGCCTCGGCTATAGTGCTGCCACGCCACGATGGCAGTTCCATCGTGCCCGAGCGTGGTGCAATATTGATAGGTGCCTCGGCAATGATGATGGTGCCCTGACCGCTGTTGTCCTCCGTGCCATTGCGAGCAATATTGGTGGCTTCGCACCTATGCCTTAATCGGCTTCCTAACCATGCTCGTTTCTATTCCATTGTTTCTTCCTCATTCATTGTTCAAAATATCATTCTCATGACAAAAAATGTTTTCAATACCTTTTCCATGTTTTCCCTATATTCTATATTTTTAGAAAAAAAAATTTAAAATTATCACTTTTTCATTTAAAATATTATCAAATATTAATATTTTATAGTATTAAAATATTGCATTCAGTAGTCAAATCTTAAATCAATTCTTTTCCCACTATTTTCCTAATATTTTCCTAATTTTTCCCTTGTTTTCACCTATTTTTCTTTATTTTTTTCAGTAAATAAATTAAAAATAAAATATTTCCTCCACTTCAAATCGATCAATTCTGGTCCCAAATATTTTCCCATGTGAAAAATGAATTTTAAAATATTTTACTATTTTCTCCTATTTTTCCCTATTTTCCCTATTTTTTCTAGTAAATAAATAAAAATAAATATTTTTAACGTCCAAATTTTTCTTCTTTTTTTCTTGTATGTATAATTATTATAAGAGAATCTGCCAAAAAAAGCGGGACTAAATCGCTTTCTAGTTAAAAATTTGCCATTATGTCTCCTCGAGCATGTGTGTGATGTCTCATCCAGTTTTTCCAAAAACATATTGCTCTTTAAAGGGAGTGGTTGCCTACATGGGCTTGGCGCACCGGCTAGGCACGCAGCCTTGCGTGCTACCCCCGGCGTGCACACACCCATGCCACTCGTGGCATGGGCGTCTTCATATGCCACCCACAAGCCCTCGACATCAGATTCTTAGGTAGAGCTAGACAAGCTGACCAGTTGCTTGCTCTCCCCGCGCGATCGATTGTCGACGCTAGATTGCCTAAGATGCCATCTTTGCTTGCCCATGGCCGCTTAAATACTATGGACGGACGTTCCCCCACGTTGCAAGCATGCCTCTCGTTCACCCCCGTTGCCCCACGTTGCTTGGCGAAGGCATGCCCTCGTTCCGCGTTGCCTCGCCTAGTGCATGCCTCCTAGGCATGGTGCCACAGTACCTTTACTTTGGGCATGGTGCCTCGGCCTGGTACCTTTGCCTAGACATGGTTGCCTCGGCACAGTACCTTGTTTGGGCATGGTGCCTCGGCTGATACCTTGCACCCCAGACACGATTGCCTCGGTTGCTCTGCCTGCTGGGCATGGTACTCAGGCACAGTGCGTGCCTAAGCCAGTGCCCTGGCCTAGTCACATACCAAGCAAGTGCTGGCCTGTTTTTTTTGAGCATGGTGCGCAACCTTCGTTAGTACAAAACCGGAGTACCGCAACTTTTGTGCGCTGCACGACATGGTGCCTCAAACCCCGTCATACCTAAGCAAGGTGCACCATTTTAATCACGCGCGCCGAGCGAAATTGCCTGACGCTGGTACGTACTAGGCAAGTACCTCGACCGATACCGCCACCCTCAGCAAGGTAGCTCAGCCCAAATCGCGACCACCGACAGAGTGCCTACATTTCAATGCGCTGCCTGACGAGTGCCGCAAAGCCTGAATGCATGCCGCAGACGAGGTTCTGGCGCTGACGGCGCCGCTGAATAGGGTACCTCGGCCTAGTGCATGGCCTAGTCACGGTGCTGGCCTGGTTCATGCCTGACGCGGGGCCTTCGCTAGGCGGTACTGCCTCCGTTTGATGCGTACCTAGCCATGGTGCCTTCGCCTGATGTCTTGCCTAGGCAAGGTGCCTTCACAGTGCGTACTGGCGCCGATGCCTCGGCTTTAGTGCATGCACAGGCATGGTGCCTCGGCTTAGTGCCTTGCTTAGGTATGGCACCATGGCCTAGGCACGCTGCCTTGCGTCTTGCCCCGGCGTGCACACCCGTACCACTTGTGGCATGGGCGTGCTCCTGTCACCACCCCGAGTCCTCGGCATGGGTGCACATGCAATTTGGAGCAATGATCAGTTGCTAGCTCTCCCATGCGGAGTCTTTGTGGAGCTCGTTGCCTAAGACGCCATGCTGCTTGCCCGCCAGCCTCCCGAGCCTATAGGCGGATGTTCCCCCATTGCAAGCATGCCTCTCGTTCCTAGCCATGGTGCCTCCGGCTTAGTGCCTTGGCTGAGCCGCGGTCTGCTGTCACACAGTGCATGCACATGTGAAGCCTGAAGCCTAGTGCATGCCTAGGCATGGTGCTGAATGCCATGCCTGGCGTGGTTCCTCGGTTTAGTGCCTTGCCTAGAGCGGGTTCACTAGCTTAGTGCCTTGCCTAGGCAAGGTTCCTTGGCTTAGTGCCTTGCCTAGGCACGGTTCCTCTCTAGTGCTGCCTTGCCTAAGCACGATTGCACCGGGACTAGTGCCATGACATGCTAGGCACGGTGCCTTGGCTGGGAAGTGCATGCCTGAACTGTGGTGCCTCGGCTGGTACCATTCATGCCTAGACACGGTGCCTCGGCATAGTTCATTGCCTAGACATGGTGGCTTAGACACCTTAGGCTTGCAATCTTCTTTGTCTAGGCTTGTCTTAGTTGCTTGACCAACTATTCGGTTGGCAAAAATAGTGTTATCATTCTTCTCATCCTACAATGGTACTACAAAGGGCATCACTTGTTGCTTCCGTGTGCTTCTTGGAGACAACTCCAGCTAGTCACGGTTCGGTGTGTGGTGCATCTTGAAGTCAACGTGGCGTGTTGTGGTGGTGTTTAGGCAATATTGGGTTGTTAGGCTCTTGCTCGTACAACCGAACTATTGCCCCACGTCCCTCACTCATTCAGCTACAAAGCGCTTGAATCAAGCCCCTTGGGCATCGGCAATAATGGTTCTGTATTTACTTCCCGTTCGATGGAATTTTCTCTGGAATGTTGCCTTTCTCCATCTATTTCACGCTCATGGGGCGGTGGACAACCTGGCGATCATCGTGCTCCATGTACTCGCAGCGTGTGACCATCAGAAGGGGTTTCACGAGCCCGTGATGATGGCTCGTGCTCTCGGATGCGGAACCCTGCGGGCATGGGATCTAAAGATCCTGTGCTGAAGCTTGTGGATCATCGCTAGGCGTATGTCTGACGATCGGCTGCTTTGCCCTCCCAGGAGCACCCATTGTGGTCTCAGGGTGGGGTGCATGCGGTTCGGCGTTGCACAAGAATGCTACGGTTGATCTGCCCGATCATATGCTTGTCACCGAATTAAGCCATGCATGTGTAAGTATGAACTAATTGATGTGAAGCTGCCAATGGCTCATTAAATCGATTATAGTTTGTTTGATGGTACTTGCTACTCGGATACTTAGTAGTAATTCTAGAGCTATCTGCAACAAACCGGAGCTTACGGAAGGATGCATTTATTAAGATAAAAATTGACATGAAGAAATTTATGCGTTTGCTCACGATGATTCGCGATGCTTTCGGCCGGTTCCTTGCGGCCATGGTGCGGCGCATCATTCAAATATCACGCCTATCAACTTTCGATGGTAGGATGGTGGCTACCATGGTATTGAGGTGACGGAGAATTAGAGGTTCCCGATTCGGAGGAGCACGGCGGCTTCACCCACATCCAAGGAAAATGACGGTAGCGCAAATTACCCAGTATCGACGCGGGAGGTAGAAGTGACAATAAATAACAATGCCGGGCTCTTTGAGTGTGGTGGAATAGTGCAATCTAAATCCCATACTTGAGGGATCCATTGGAGGGCAAAAGTGCGGTGCCCGGCCCGGTATTCAGTAATTCCGGCTCGATAGCGTATATTTAAGTTGTTGCGGTTAAAAAGCTCGTAGTTGGACTTTGGGATGGGTGGTCGGTCCACTTCACGGTGTCTGCCGGTCCTCTTGTCCCTTCTGGGCGATGCGCTCACGGTCTTAAGCGTAGAGTGCGTGCCTCGATCTTCATTACTTTGAAGAAATTAGAGTGCTCAAAAGCAAGCCTACGCTATGGATACATTAGCATGGGATAACATCATCATGGGTTCCCGGTCCCTGTGTGTTTGGCCTTCGGGATCGGAGTAATGATTAACGGGGGACGATCGGGGCATTCGTATTTCATAGTCGGAGGTGAAATTCTTGGATTTATGAAGGCGAACAAGCTGCGAAAGCATTTGCCCGAGATGTTTTCATTGTCGAAACGAAAGTTGGGGGGCTCGAAGGCGATGAGATGCAGTCCTAGTCTCAGCCATAAGCGATCTTGAGCCGGGGATCGACGGATGTTGCTTTAGGACTCGTGGCACCTTATAATCAGAAGTTTTTGGGTTCAGGGGAGTATGGTGTGAGTGAAACCGAGGTGACGGGAAGGGCACCACCGAGTGGAGCCTGCGACTAATTTGACTCAACAGGGGAAACTTACCGAGTCGGACATAGTAAGGATTGACGGGTGAGGCTCTTTCTTGATTCTATGGTGGTGGTGCATGGTAGTTCTTAGTTGGTGGAAGATTTGTGGTTAATTCCGTTAACGAGCGAGACCTCGGCTGCTAACTAGCTATGCGAAGAGAATTGATCCTCGCGGCCAGCTTCTTGAAGTTATGGCGCTTAGGCCAAGGAAGTTGAGGCAATACTTGGTCTGTGATGCCTTAGATGCAGACGCCGCGTTCTGGCGATGTATTCAGTGCATGGCCTTGGCGACGGGGCCGGGTAATCTTTGAAATTTCATCGTGATGGGGATAGATCATTGCAATTGTTGGTCTTCAACGAGAATTTATAGTAGTAGCGAGTCATCAGCTCGCGTTCGATACGTCCCTGCCCTTTGTACACACCGCGTCAGCTCCTCTGATTGAATGGTCGATTGAAGTATTGGATCGCGGCGGCGTGAAGCGGTTCGCGCTGCGGCGTCGCGAGAAGTCCGCGAACCTTGCATCGTTAGAGGAAGGAAGTAAATGGCTGCAAGGTTTCCGTGGAGTGAACTGCTTGAAGGATCGTGTCGAACCTATCGGTAGAGCGACGCGTGAACCGTTGTTTAACAACCCATCGGCGGGCGGGCGTGAGCCCTCAGCTCACGCTCTCGATGGATCGGTGAACTTCGAGCCTTTCCCTACGCCGTGCATGAGGGGTGTCTTCTTGGGGGGACCTTCGATCCAACAACGAACCGTGGAAGCGCCAAAGCCTGCGAAACAACGCCATCCCGTGCCGGTCAGGTGCGAAGCGTGGTCGTTTAACTCACCAGCGACTCACCGACGCGGATATCTGACTCTCATCGATGAAGAAGCGTAGCAAATCACGATACTTGAATTGTGAGTGCAGAATCAGTGAATCATCGAGTCTTTGAGCTTATGAGATTGCGCCCGGCGCCATTAGGTCGAGGCACGCCTGCTGGCGTCACGAACAGTAGCCCCCCCTCCGCCCCGCCAGTAGAGTAAGGGCTGGAGTTGGGGCGGACATTGGCCTCCCATGGAACATCGCGTCAGGTGGTTGGTTAAAATGCGTCAGTGGCGATGCCGCGCCTTGACAAGCGGTGGTTTGAAGCGAGACCCACGATCCTTTCCCCCTCGTCGGAGGAGGAGGAGGAGAATCTCCATGTCGGGCGCGGCGCCGCGACGGGGCTGCAGGCAGGAGACCTCGACGGCCCGGTCGGCGGGAACACCCGCGAGGTTTGCATATCAATAAGCGGAGGAAAAAGAAACTGAGGATTCCCACTTAGTAGCAGTGACGGCAGGGAAAAGCCCGAAGCTTGAGAATCGGGCGGTCCCGCCCCGTCGAGATTGTAGTGCGGAGCGTCCTCGCGCGGACCGGGCCCAAGTCCCCTGGAAGGGGGCGCCGGAGGGTGAGCCGTCGTGCCGGACCTGTCGCACCACCAGGCGTTTGTCGACGAGTCGGGTTGTTGGGAATGCATTGTCCCGGAGGCGATGGTCGGAGTCAAGGCTAAATCACAGGCGGGCCGATGTGAAACAAGAATACCTTAGGAAGATGAAAGGACTTTGAAAGAGAGTCAAAGAGTGCTTGAAATTGTGGGAGGGAGCGGATGGGGGCGGCTGATCGCCTCGGTCGGATGTGGAGCGGCGATCGTGGTCCCATGATCGACTTCGGTAGCGGACCGGCGGTTTAGGCGTGACCCAAGCCGGGTTGTAGTCATACCGTGGAGGCGTCGTCGCCTCGATCGTGGAATCACGGCGCCGCCCTCCGGGCGTGCTTCGGCTTTTTGTGCGCTCATGGCGTCGGCGGCCAGACTGTTCGACGTCTTGAAACACGGACCAGAGTCGACATGTGTGCGAGTCAACGGGCTAGTAAACCCGTAGGCGTAAAGGAGCGATCGGCGGGATCCCCTCGAGGGTGCCGTCGGCCAGGCTATGATCTTGCGAGAAGGGTTGGTGAGAGCATGCTGCTGTCGGGACGAAGATGGTGGCCCATGCTGGCGGGCGAAGCGGAGAAATACGGTGGAGGCCCGCGGCGATGCGACGTGCAAATCGTTCGTCGACTTGGGTATAAGCAGGCGAAGATTCAATCGAACCATCTAGTAGTTGGTTCCCTCCGAAGTTTCCTGGGATGTTTGGGCCGTGAGCCGAGGTTCTATCGGGTAAAGCCAATGATTAGAGGCATCGGGGGCGCAACGCCCTCGACCTATTCTCAAACTTTAAATAGGTAGAATTTGACGCAGCTGCTCCATTGAGCTGAACACGAATCGAAACTCGAGTGGGCCGTTTTTGGTAGCGAGCGGCGATGCGGGATGAGCGGAAGCCGGATTCTGTTTTTATTTGTAACCTAGAACCACAAAGGGTGTTGGTGGGTGCAGACGGCGCGGGGCGGTGGGGTCATGGAAGTGAATCAGCTAAGGAGTGTGTAACAACTCACGCGAGATCAACTAGCCCCAGAAAATGGATGGGCGGGGCGCGAGCCCCATGCCGGTCGAGGGCGGGGCCGGGCCTCGATGAGTGGGAGGCGCGGTCGCCCGCTGAGCACGGGGCGCGAGCGGCGGACGACGCGTCGGTGCGGATCTTGGTGGTAGTAGCAAATATTCAAATGAGAACTTTGAAGGCCGAGAAGGAAAGGTTCCATGTGAGCGGCACTTGCACATGGGTTAGTCGATCTAGAGACGGGAAGCGCGTCAGATGGCGATCTGCCTGCGTGACATCGAAAGGAATCGGGTTAACATTGCGAGCAGGGACGTGGCGGGTGGCGGCAGCGTTGGGAGTCCGGAGGCGTCGTCGGGCTCGGGAAGAAGTTATCTTTACGCAACAGCCACGCCCACCTGAAGCGGCTCGGTAGGAGGTAGAGTCGTGACTGGAAGAGTACCGCCGTCGGCGTGGTGTCGGTGCGCCCTCGGCGGCCCATGAAAATCGAGGACCAGTGCCTCCACGCCCGGTCGTACTCATAACGCATCAGGTCTCAAGGTGAGCGACCTGCGGTCGATGTGGGCAATGTAAGCGAGGAAGTCGGCAAAATGGATCAGTAACCTCGGGAAAGAGTTAGCTCTGGCGAGGCTGGGCACGGGGTCCAGTCCCGAACCCGTCATTTGTCGATTGGGCCCCCGCTCGAGGCTGCTCCAGCGGCGAGGCCCGAGCGGTCGCCAGCGTGCGAAGCGAGGGGCGGGGCCCGAGAGCGGCTCCTCGGGAGCCTTCCGGGCGTCGAGCGGTCGACTGAGCGTGCGGACAAGGGAATCCGGTATTTAATTAAAACAAAGCATTGCGATGGTCCCTGCCGGATGCTCACGCAATGTGATTTACGCCCGGTGCTGCGAATGTCAAAGTGAAGAAATTCAACCAGCCCGGGTAAGCGGCGGGAGTAGCTATGACTCCTCTTAAGGGTGGCGTACCTCGTGCTATCTAATTAGTGACGCGCATGAATGGATTAGCAGTTACTTGTCCTGTCTACTATCCAGCGAGAAACCCTGACCAAAGGAGCGGGCTTGGCGGGAATCGACGAGGAAGAAGACCTGTTGAGCGGCTCTGGTCAGGCTTTGTGAAATGACGAGGTGTAGGATAAGTGGGGCTAGGAAGCGGCAGTGAAATGCCACTACCTTTTAACGTTATTTTACTTATTCGGTGAATCGGAGGCGGGAACATCCCCTCCTTTTGGACCCAAGGCGCTATTGTGGCTCGATCCGGCGGAAGACATTGTCGGGTGGGGAGTTTGGTACAGTGGCTTTATCTGTTAAAAGATCGCGGTGTCTAAGATGAGCTCAACGAGCGAGAAATCGTGTGGAACAAAGGAGTAAAGCTTCGTTTGATTCACGATTCCGATCGAATACGAACCGTGGCGTGGCCTATCGATCCTTTAGACCTTGAATTTGAAGCTAGAGGTGTCGGAAAAGTTACCACGAGGGATAAGCGGCAGCGTGGCGTGGCGCGTTCATAGCGGCGTTGCTGATCGCGGTGGCGGCTCTTCCTATCATTGTGAGCGAAATTCACCAAGTGTTGGATTGTTCACCACCAATAGGAGCGTGAAGTTTGGGTTTAGACCGTCGTGAGACGGGTTAGTTTTACCTGCGATGCGATTGTCGCGATAGTAATTCCAGCCTGAAATGCGAGAGAATAGTTGATTCGCACAATTGGTCATCGGCTTGGTTGAGAAAAGCCCCGATTAATGCGAAACCGTCTGTACCAGTTAGCAATGACGACCTCTAAGTGAATCGGGACTGAAAGCGGCAACGTCGCCCGTCGCCGTTAGGCCTCGGTGAGGCCCTCGACGAGAGGCGTGTCCTTGGTCGAGTCCTCGCGGTGGACAAAGCCGTGTGGGCCGCCTTGAGCATTATTGGGCCGGCGGCGGGTAGAATCCTTCAGGGCGACGCCGTCTGCGACGGGGTATTTGTAAGTGGCGAGTGGCCTTCGCTGCTTGCGATCCCGCGAAATTCAGCCTATGTCGCTCAGGTCCGTCCTCACACCGAACGATCCACGCGTTTCCCTTTATCGTCCCTCCGACAGAGTTGCAGAGCGTTACGGTGGTACGGGAAACTTATGTGGATTGAACAAATCTTAGGTCGAAGCGGATAAAAGCATCGCGTGTAGATAAAGCTAACGAAATGAAGCGATTGGGTGGCGGGATTGCCTTGCTGCGAAATCAGACCGCGAATTCCGGACCGTACGACTTGCGCTGCACGGGCTATGCCATGAATTGCGCCGATTATAACTGCGTCGATGCGTGAACATGTTGCCTCGATCCGTGGTGAAGCGGATTCAGAGGCATGGTGTGAATATCGCTGTGCCCGACCAGCCACCGTACATGCGCCTCCCCCACCCCATGATATTACATCTTTCCCCCCATGCTAGCTAGGCCGTAGCGAACCGCGGTGCCTCGGCTAGTGCCATGGAGTGCAAGTCACGTTGCCCCACTTTGGTCGGTGCCTGAAACGGTATGTCTTAGTGACATGCCTAGTCAGTTGCACCGGCAGTGCCATGGCATGCCTAGGCACGGTGAATTCGACACAAAGTCTTTGCCTAGGCCGTTGCCCTGACAAGCAGTGCTTGAGCCGCGTGCCTCGACCTAGTGCCATGACATTGCTGACACGGTGATTCGGCCTTATTAGCGCTGAGCGCGCGGTGCGCGACTGGTACGCCGACATGCTGAGCACGGTGCACGGGCCTAGTGTACATGACATGCACGACACGTTACGGGCCTAGTGCCATGACATGCTAGACGCGATTGCACCGGGCTAGTGCCATGACATGCACGGGCGCGGTGCTGGGCTTTAGTGCCGTGACATGCTGAACGCGATTGCCACCGACTTAGTGACATGACATGCCTGAAACGCGATGATTGACTAGTGCTTGCGCTCGCGCGGTGCCTCGGCGAGTGCTTGCCTAAGCGCGGTGCCTCGGCCTAGTGCCATGACATGCCTAGACAGGGTTCCCACACTTTAGTGCCTTGCACAGACGAGGTGCCGCTGGCCCCAGTGACATGCCATGCCTACGCGAAGTGCCTCGGCCTAGTGCAAGGCATGCGTAACGCGTGCCTCGGCCCTGAATGCCATTACATGCCAGGCCGCGGTGCCTCGGCCCTGAACGCCATGGCACGGGCGGTGCCTCGACAGTGCCATGGCACGGGCGCGATGCCTCGATGCAGTGCCATGGCATGGGGGCGGGTGCCTCGGCCTAGTGCCATGACATGCCTGGTAAACATTCGGCCTAGTGTCATGGCTTTGGGCCGCGGTGCCTCGGTCTAGTGCCATGGCATGGAGCACGGTGCCGCCGACCTAGTGCCATGACATGCTGACCAAGCATTGACTGAGTGTCATGGCGCAGGGCGCGGTGCCTCGGCCATATCCACGGAGTGCTGGGCATGTCATGGCACTAGGCAGAGCACATCGCAAACATGATTCGGCCTAGTGTGTCATGGCACGAGGCGCGAGTGCCCGCCGGCGGTGCTTGCGCTGCGGTGGTGCCTACGACCTAGTGCCGCGACATGCCTGAAGCGGCGGTGATTGACTGAGTGCCATGGCATGCCTAGGCCATGATGATTCGACCTAGTGCCATGGCATGCTAGGCCGCGGTGATTCGGCCCTAGTGCCATGGCATGCCTGAGCGCGGTGGTCCCGGCCTAGTGCGTGCATGCCTCCTAGGAACGGTGCCTCGGCCAAGTGCTTGCCTGGGCACGGTGGCACGGCCTGAACAGCATGCCTGGCGACCACGGCGATTGACGCGGTGCCTGAGCCTTGTGCCATGACATGCTGAACACGGTGATTCGGCCTAGTGCCATGCCATGCCATGCCTAGATTAAACTTCGCCCTAGTTTAAAAGCATTGTTTTTAGGGTTGAGGTTTATTTCTATCATGAATGTGCCATTCCATGCACACAGACAGGTGCCTCGGTCTAGTGCTATGGCATGCCATGCCTAGACACACGGGGCCTCGGCCTGGTACATGCTAAATGCCATGCCTGAACACCGCGGGGCCTCGGCCTGAGTGCTATGCATGCCATGCCATGCCATGCCTAGACACACGGGGCTGGGCCTGGTGCTTATGCCATGCCGTGCCATGCCATGCCTAGACACCACGGGGCCTCGGCCTAGTGCTATGCCATGCCATGCCATGCCTAGACACACGGGGCCTCGGCCTAGTGCTATGCCATGCCATGCCTAGACACACGGGGCCTCGGCCTAGTGCTATGCCATGCCATGCCTAGACACACGGGGCCTCGGCCTAGTGCTATGCCATGCCATGCCATGCCATGCCTAGACACACGGGGCCTCGGCCTAAGTGCTATCTTATGCCCGTGCCATGCCCATGCCATGCCATGCCATGCCATGCCATGCCTGAACACCACGATGCCTCGGCGCCTAGTGCTATGGCATGCCATGCTGGAGTACACGGGGCCTCAGCGCCTGTGCTATGGCATGCCATGCCCTAGACACCACGGGCCTCCGCTAGTGCTATGGCATGCCATGCCCCTGGGCCTGAGGCTCAGGGGCTCGGGCTAGTGCTATGGCATTCCATGCCTAGACACACGGGGCCTCGGCGCCTCGGGCTAGTGCTATGGCATGCCATGCCTAGACACACGGGGCCTCGGCGCCTCGGGGTAGTGCTATGGCATGCCATGCCTAGACACACGGGGCCTCGGGGCCTCGGGCTAGTGCTATGGCATGCCATGCCTAGACACACGGGGCCTCGGGCTAGTGCTATGGCATGCCATGCCCTGAGCACCACGGGGCCTCGGCGCCTCGGGAGTAGTCAGCATGGCATGCCATGCCTGAACACCACAGGGCCTCGGGGCCTCGGGCTGAGTCTTATGGCATGCCATGCTGGAGCACGGGGCCTCGGGGTAGTGCTATGGCATGCCATGCCTCAAGACACACGGGGCCTCGGGGCCACCCGGGCTGAATCTTTATGGCATGCCATGCCTGTTCCTGCAAGGGCCCTCGGGCTAGTGCTATAGTAAATTGCCTAGACTACCGCAGCCTCGGGCTAGTGCTATGGCATTCCATGCCTAGACACACGGGGCCTCGGGGCCTAGTGCTATGGCTTGCTATGCATAGACACACGGGGCCTCGGCCTAGTGCTATGCCATGCCTAGACATATGGCCTCGGTCTAGCGCTTTGTCATGCCTAGACACACGGGGCCTCGGCGCTGATGCCATCTTAATGCCTTGCCTAGACATAGGGCCTCGGTCTGGCGGCATGTGCCCTAGACACACGGGGCCTCGGCGCTGAGTGCCATGCCTGAACATAGAGCCTCGGTCTAGTGCTTTGTCATGCCTAGACACGCGAGGGCCTCGCCACTAGTGCTGTGCATGCCGTACCATGACTCACGGTGCCTCGGCCTAGTGCTTTGCCACGCCACGATGGCAGTTCCATCGTGCGAAAGCGTGGTTGCAATATTGAGTGCCTCGGCAATGCCAGTAGTGCCACAACCCTTGTTGTCCTCCATGCCATTGCACGGAAACAATATTGGTGGCTTCCGCACCTATGCATGTCGCTTCCCCTAACCATGCTCGTTTCTATTCCATTGTTTCTTATCATTCATTGTTCAAAATATCATTCTCATGACAAAAAATGTTTTCAATACCTTTTCCCATGTTTTCCCCTATATTCCTATATTTTAGAAAAAATTTAAAATTATCACTTTTCATTTAAAATATTATCAAATATTAATATTTTATAGTAAAATATTGCATTCCAGTGGTCGAATCTTAAATCCGTTCTTTTCCCCTATTTTCCCCTATTTTTTTATTTTTCCCTGATTTTCACCTATTTTTATTATTTTTTTCGGTAAATAAATTAAAATAAAATATTTCCTCCACTTCAAATCGATCAATTCTGGTCCCATCTTTTATGTGAAAAATGAATTTTAAAATATTTTTACTATTTTCTCCTATTTTTCCCTATTTTCCCCTATTTTTCTAGTAAATAAATAAAAATAAATATTTTACGCGTCCAAATTTTTTCTTCTTTTTTTTTCTTGCCATGCTATGTAATTATTATAAGAAGATCGCAAAAAAACGGGACTAAAACTCTAGTTAAAATTTGCCATTATGTCTCCTCGAGCATGTGTGATGTCTCCTCTGAGATTTTTTCCAAAAACATATTGCTCTTTAAGGGGTGGTTGCCTCTATGGGCAGCGGCGCACGACCTAGACTGCCTGTATAGTGCTACCCCAGCGATGCACACACCCATGCCACTCGTGGCATGGGCGTATATATACCACCTAAGCCCTCGACATCCAGATTCTTGGTATTGGAAATGATAGCCCGGTGCTTCTCCCACCGCGATCGTTATCGACTTCGTTGCCTAAGATGCCATCTTTGCTTGCCATAGCGCCCAATATGGACGGGCGTTCCCCACGTTGCAAGCATGCCTCGTTTCCCACGTTGCCCCCACGTTGAGCGAAGGCATGCCCCTCGTTCCCCCCACGTTGCCTCGCTGGTGCGTGTGCCTCTAGGCATGGTGCCTAGTACCTTGCTGGGCATGGTGCCTCGGCCTAATTACCTCGCCTGGAGCATGGTGCGCCGGCCTAGTACGCTTGTTTGGGCATGGTGCGCCGACTTTAGTACCTTTACTGGAGCCACGGTGCGCCGGTTGCTCTGCCTTGCGCGGGCATGGTACGCCGACCTGAATGCATGCTACCGGCGGTGCCGCCGGCCTGATGCGGCACAGGCCGGTGCCTTGGCTAGTGCCTTGCGGGCATGGTGCGGCCTAGTGCGTACTACCGACAAGTTGCGCCGACAGTGCGCTGCACGGGCATGGTGCGCCGACTGAGTGCATGCCGCCGGCCGGTGCCTCGGCCTAGTGCATGCCTTAGGCGAGGGTGCCTCGACTGGGTGCATGCCTGAGCGGGGTGCCTCGGCCTGAGTGCATGCCTCGGCGAGTGGCTCGGCCTAGTGCAGAGAAGCCTCGGCGAGTGCCTGGCCTGAGTGCGTGCACAGACGAGTGCCACCGGCCTAGTGCATGCACGGGCGGGTCGCGCCGGCCTAGTGCATGCCTAGATAGGGTGCCTCGGCCTAGTGCGCTAACCTAGTCACGGTGCTGGCCTAGTTCATGCCTAGGCACGGGGCCTTCGCCTGGCGCGGCGGTGCCTCCGTTTGAGTAAATGCTGGCCGTAGTGCCTTCGCACAGTGTCTTGCCTAGGCGGGGTGCCTTCACCTAGTGCATGCCTGGGCGCGATGCCTCGGCCTGAGTGCATGCCTGGGCATGGTGCCTCGGCTTAGTGCCTTGCTTGGGTAGCACCATGGCCTAGGCACGCCTTGCGTCGCTGTACGGCGTGCGCACACCCGTACCACTTGTGGCGCGGCGCTCATATGCCACCCCCCCGAGTCTCTCGACATCCGATTGCATGTGCGGCTAGGCTTGATGATCCACGTTGCTAGCTCTCCCATGGAAATCTTTGTCGACTCGTTGCCCTAAGGCGCCATCTTGCCCTTGGCCTCCCAAGCCTATAGGCGGATGTTCCCCACATTGCGAAGCATGCCTCTCGTTCCACCATGCCATGGTGCCTCGCTTAGTGCCTTGGCTAGGCACGATTCTGTGTCCTAGTGCATGCCTATGCATGAAGCCTCGGCCTAGTGCATGCCTAGGCATGGTGCTAGTGCCATGCCTAGGCGTGGTTCCTCGGTTTAGTGCCTTGCCTGAGCAGGTTCATAGCTTAGTGCCTTGCTAGGCAAGGTTCATGGCTTAGTGCCTTGCCTGAGCCGCGGTTCCTCTCCACAGTGCCTTGCCTAAGCACGGTGCACGGGACTAGTGCCATGACATGCCTAGGCGCGGTGCCTTGGCGAGTGCATGCCTAGACATGGTGCCTCGGCCTGAAGTACCATTTCATGCCTAGACACGAGTTGCCTCGGCATAGTTCATTGCCTAGACATGGTGGCTTAGACCTTGCTTAGGCTTGCGATCTTCTTGTCTAGGCTTGTCTTCGGTTTGCTTGACCCGGCTATTCGGTTGCTTGGAAATAGTGTTATCATTCTTCTCATGCCTACAATGGTACTACAAAGGGCATCACTTGTTGCTTAGTGTGCTTCTTGGGAGACAACTCCCAGCTAGTCAGTTCGGTGTGTGAATTGCATCTTGAAGTCAACGATGGCGTGTGGTGGTGTTTGGGTAATGGGTTGGTAGGCTCCTTGCTCGTGCAGCAACTATTGCCCCACGTCCTCCTCATTCTAGCTACAAAGCGCTTGAATCAAGCCTTAGGCATCGGCAATAATGGTTCTGTGTTGCCTTGTCGATGGAATTTTCTCTCGAATGTTGCCTTTCTCCATCACAGCTGCGCTCATGGGGGCGAGTGGACCTTGCAGCGATCATCGTGGCTCCGTGCTTACTCCCCACGCGTGTGTGACCATGCGAAGGGAGGTTTCCTGATGGGCCATGATGATGGCTCGTCTCTGGTCACGGAACCTTAACACGGGCATGGGATCTAAAGATCACAATATTGCCCGAGCTTAAGCGTTCATCGCTAGACGCGTATGTACGACGATCGGCTTTGCTTTGCCCTCCCGACACCCATTGTGGTCTAGGGTAGGTGCATGCGGTTCGGCGTCAGAATGCTACTGGTTGATCACGCGATAGTCATATACTTGTCTCAAAGATTAAGCCATGCATGTAAGTATGAACTAGTGAATTGTGAAGCTGCCGAATGGCTCATTAAATCGATTATAGTTGTTTGATGGTACTTGCTACTCGGATAACCGTAGTAATTCTAGAGCTAATACGTGCAACAAACCTGAGCTTCACGGAAGGATGCATTTATTAGATAAAGGTCGGCGCGGGCTATGCCGTTGCTGCGATGATTCCTTGATAACTCGACGGATCGCCGCGGCCATCGTCTTGCGGCGGCCTTATCATTCAAATATACGCTATCGCTTTCGATGGTAGGATAAGTGGCTACCATGGTATTGACGGATGACGGAGAATTAGGGTTCGATTAGGAGGGAGCACGAAAGCGGCTACCACATCAAGGAAGAAGCGGCGGTGGCGCAAATTACTGATCGACGCGGGAGATGACGTAAATAACGTCACAGGGCTCTTTGGTCAGTGGTGGAGATGAGTACAATCTAAATCATAGGGGATCCATTGGAGGGCAAGTGCGGTGCCCGGCGACGCGGTAATTCCGGCTCAATAGCGTATGTTTAAGTTGGCAGGTTAAAGCGCAAGTAGTTGGACTTTGGGATGGGTCGGTCGGTCGCGCGGTGTGCACCGGTCCTCTTGTCCCTTCTCTGGCGATGCGCTCTGGTCTTAGCGGCGGGTCGTGCCAGCCGGTCTTTGATACTTTGAAGAATTAGAGTGCTCAAAGCAAGCCTACGCTATGGATACATTAGCATGGGATAACATCATAGGATTTGGTCTGTGTGTTGGCGGCGCCGGGATCGGAGTAATGATTAACGAGGGGACGGTCGGGGGCGTGGCGTATTTCATAGTCGGAGGTGAAATTCTTGGATTTATGAAAGACGAACAAGCTGGCAGCATTTGCCAGGATGTTTTCATTAATCAGAACAGCGGGAATCGAGCGATCGGATGCAGGTCTAGTCTCGACCATAAACGATGCGGAGCCCGGGGGATCGGCGGATGTTGCTTTTTAGGACTCGTGGCACCTTATGAAATCAAAGTTTTGGGTTAGGGAGTATGGTGCAAGGCTGAAACTTAAAGGGGTGACGGCACCACCGGGAGTGGAGCTGCGGCTTAATTTGACTCAACACGGGGAAACTTACCGAGTCCGGACATAGTAAGGATTGTGGTGAGGCTCTTTCTTGATTCTATGGGTGGTGGTGCATGGCCCCGTTCTTAGTTGGTGGAGCGGTTTGTCACGGTTAATTCCGTTGACGAGACCTCGACACCGCTAACTAGCTGTCTGAAGGTGATCCTCGCGACCGGCTTCTTAGAGGGACTATGGCGGCTTAGGCCAAAGGAAGTTGAGCAATACTTAGTGCGTGATGCCCCCTTAGATGCAGGCGCGTATTCTGCGATGTGTATTCAACGAGTCTAGCCTTGGCCGACGGGCGGGTAATCTTTGAAATTTCGCCATTGATGGGGATAGATCATTGCAATTGTTGGTCTTCAGCGAGGAATTCCTAGTAGCGCGAGTCTGTCAGCTCGGCGTTGACTAAATCCACATACTGTACACACCGCCGTCGCTCCTACCGATTGAATGGTCGGTGAAGTGTTCGGATCCTTGACGTGAGCGGTTCGCCGCCCTAACGGCGTCGAAGTCACTTGAACCTTATCATTTAGAGGAGAGAAGTCGTAACAAGGTTTCCGTAGGTGAACTGCGGAAGGATCATTGTCGAACACATCGGCCGAGCGACGTGAACCGTTGTTTGCTGCCATCGAGAGCGGGCGGCGTCAGGCCCTCCCACTCGCTCGATGGATCGGTGGGCCTCGTGGCCTTTCCTACGCCGTGTGGGTGTCTTGCCGGGGACCTTCGATCCAACAACGAACCCCGGCGTGAAGCCGAGGAAGGCCCTGAAACAAACGCCATCCCGTCGCCCGGTCACGGGTCTTGCTGGGGGGAAAGCGTGGTCGTTAACTCTAAAAGCGACTCGGCAGCGGATATCTAGGCTCGCGTCGATGAAGCATTAGCAAAATGCGATGCGGGTGTGAATTCGCGGAATCCGTGAATCAGCCAGGTCTTTGAGCCTTGAGTTGCGCTGAGCGCCATTAGGTCGAGGGCACGCTGCTGAGCGTCGCGAACACGTCGCCCCTCCACCCCTTCGTAGGTAAGGGGCTGGAGTTGGGCGGGACGTGGCACCTCCATGGAACATCGCGTCCGTGGTTGGTTAAAAATCTGTCCCGTGGCGATGCACGCCTTGACAAGCGGTGGTTTGAAACGAACCCCTGATCCTTTCCCCCTCGTCCAGAGGAGGAAGGAGGAGAATCTCCATGTCGGGCGCGGCGCTTCGGCGGCGAGGGCACCACGAAGGCCCGAGAACCTCGGCGGCCCGGTCGGCGGGAACACCGAGTTTAAGCGCATATCAATGGCGGAGGAAAAAGAAACTACAAGGATTCCCTTAGTGCGGCGACGAGCGGGAAAAGCCCGGCTGAGAATCGGGCGAGTCCGCAGTCCGGGTGTAGTCACGGAGCGTCCTCGACGGGCCGAGGCCCAAGTCCTGGAAGGGTAGCCAGGAGAAGGTGAGAGCCCCCGTCGTGCCCGGACCTGTCGCTGCAACTTATTTGTCGACGAGCCGGTTGTTGGAATGCAGCCCACGTCGAGCGGTAAATTCCGTCGAGCTAAATCGGGCGAGAGGCGGGTAGCAAACAAATTACGCGAGGAAAGATGAAAAGGACTTTGAAGAGTCAAAGTGCTTGAATTGTGGGAGGGAAGCGGATGGGCGGCGTGCGCCTCGGTCGGATGTGGGGCGTGATCCGCGGTCAGCGTCGACTCGAGCGCCGGACGGCAGCGGTTGCGGTGACCCAAGCGGGTTGTAGTCATACCCAGTGGAGGCGTCGTCGCCTCGTCGTGAATGCGGCGCGCCTCGGCGTGCCGGCTTTGTGCGCTCATGAAAGAGTAAACCAGGGCCCCCATTCGGCCCAGATCTTGAAACCTGGGACCAAGGTGACATAGTCAATGCTGAGTCAGCGGGCTGAAAGTAAGCCAGTAAAGGCGTGGGAAGCTGATCGGCGGGATCCCCCTCGAGGGGTGCACCGTCGACCGACCTTGATCTTCTGAGAAGGGTTCGAGTGAGAGCATGCCTGTCGGGACCCGAAAGATGGTGGATATGCACGGGCGGGGCGGGCGGGGAGGAAACTCCCGGTGGAGGCCAGGCCGATCTTGGCTTGATGCAAATCGTTCGTCGACTTGGGTATAGGGCGAAGACTAATGAGACCATCTAGTAAATTTGGTTCCTCGAAGTTTCCCTCGGGATAAGTTGGGCCGCGAGCGAGTTCTATCGGGTCGTAATGATTAGAGGCATCGGGGCGCGACGCCCTCGACACATTCTCAGCTTTAAATAGGTGGGACGACACGGCTGCTCCATTGAGCAGACCCCTGGGATCGAGGCTCAAGTGGGCCATTTTTGGTAAGCGGGCGACGTGCGGGATGAGCCGGAAGCCGGGTTACGATTGCCCAGGCTGCGCGCTAACCTAGAACCCACAAAGGGTGTTGGTCGATTAAGGCAATGGGACGGTGGTCATGGAGTGAAATCGGCTAAGGAGTGTGTAACAACTCACTGCCGAATCAACTAGCCCGAAAATGGATGGCGAGCGAGGCCTATGCCGTAGTCGACGAGGGCGGCCTCGATGAGTGGGAGGCGCGGTCGCCATAAAGCACAGGGCGAGCGGCGGAAGCGGCGGCGGTGCGGGATCTTGGTGGTAGTAGCAAATATTCAAATGAGAACTTTGAAGGCCGAGAAGGGGAAAGGTTCCATGAGCGGCACTTTGCACATGGGTTGGTCGATCTAAGAGGCGGGAGCCGTCCGATAGCGTCTGCCCTTGCGCGAGCATCGAAGGGAATCGGGTTAACATTCTGAGCGGGACGTGGCGGTAGTGACAGCGTTAAGTCGGAGGCGTCGTCGAGGGCCTCGGGAAGAGTTATGCTACGTTTAGCGACCCGCCCACCACAGAGCGGCTCGGCGGAGAGTAGAGATCGGCCCGGTACGGAAGAGCCTGCCGCCGCGTGGCGTGGTGTCAGGTGCGCCCTCGACTGACCCGGTAATCCGGAGGGCCGTCTTATCACGCCCGGTCGTACTCATAACCGCATCAGGTCTCAAGGTGAGCGACCACGGTCGATGGAACAATGTAGGCAAGGGAAGTCGTGAAAATGGATCAAGTAACCTCGGGAAAAGGATTGGCTCGGGCTGGGCACGGGGGTCCGGTCTGAGGCCGTCATTGTCGGTGGGTACGCTCGGTATCCGTGGCCGGGCCCGGGTGCGCCTCGATGCCGGCGGGGGCCAATTTGAGCGGCTCCCTCGGGGGCCTTCCCAGGCGTCGAACGGTCGACTCGAGCGAGTGCGGATGAGGAATCATTGTTTAATTAAAACAAAGCATTGCGATGGTCCTGCGGATCACTCCGCGCAATGTGATTTACTAACCCGGTGCTCACGAATGTCAAAGTGAAGAAATTCAATAGCGGGTCGGCGGGAGTAACTATGACTCTTAAGGTAGCGAATGCCTCGTCATCACAATTAGTGGCGGCGCTGGATAATTAACGAGATTCCCGCGTCACGATACTATCGGTGAAACCGGTAAAGGGAGCGGGCTTGGCGAAGTCGTGGGGGAAGAAGACCTGTTGAGCTTGACTCTAGTCCGACTTGTGAAATGACTTGAGAGGTGTAGGATAAGTGGGAGCGAGCGGCGAAAGTGAAATACCACTACTTTTAACGTTATTTTACTTATTAAGGTGGTCGGATGGGAACATCCTCCTTTTGGACCGAGGCGTGACTCGCGCGTCGATCAGGCGGAAGACATTGTCGGGTGGGGAGTTTGGCTGGGGCGGCATGCATTTAAGGTAGCGGGTGTCACAGATGAGCTCAAGCGAGCGAAATCTCGTATTGGAGCAGGGTAAAAAGCTCGTTTGATTCACGATTTCGATCGCGAATCTGAACCGTGAAAGCGTGGCTATCGATCCTTTAGATGCGAATTTGAAGCTGAAGGTGTCGGAAAAGTTACCACGGGGATAAGCGGCTTGTAGCGACCCAGCGTTCATAACGGCGTTGCTTTTGATCAGCCGATGTCGGCTCTTCCTATCATTGTGACGAGAATTCACCAAGTGTTGGATTGTTCACCTGTGAGCGTGAGGCTGGGTTTAGGCGGAGTCGTGAGACGGGTTAGTTTGCCCTGCGATGACGATTGTCGCGATAGTAATTCAACTGAATGCAGGGGAACCGTTGATTCGCACAATTGGTCATCGCTTGGTTCCGAAAGCCGATGTGGCTACCGTGCGCTGGATTATGGTTGAGCGCCTCTAAGTCGGAATCAGGGCTAAACGGCAGCGTGCGCCGTCGCTAGATGCAGGCCCTCGGTGGGGGGCCCTCTCGGCTGAGGCACGTGTCCTTGGTCGGGTCTCGCGATTGGACAAGTAGTGTGGGCATGAAACGATATTCGGCCGGCGGCGGGTGAATCCTTTCTGCCGAGCGACTTCATCTGTGACGGGGTATTGTAAGTGGCGAGTGGCCTTGCTGCCGCGATCCGAGGGTCGACCCTATGTCGCTCAGATTAATCCCTCCCCTCGAACCGATCCACGGCGTTTCCCTTTATCGTCCTCCCGGAGCAGAGGAGTTCACGGGCGTTACCGGGGTGGTACGGGAAGCCCTTGACCGTTGAACCGTCTTCGGTCGACGGATAAAGCATGCGTATGGAATAAAAAGCTAAACGAAATGAGAAGCGATTGGGTGGCCAGAGTTGCCTTGCTTTCGAAATCAAGATGGCAATTCCGGACCCGGCCGCGACTGCGCTTGCACACGGGCTATGCCATAGTGCCTCGGTCGTGCTGCGTCCGACCGTAGACATGTTGCCTCGATCCGCGTGGTAGGCCGTTAGGGCATGGTGTGGTGTCCTTGTGCCCGAGCCATGCCATTACATCTTGCCTCCCCCACGCCCCATGATATTACATCTTTGCCTCCCCCATGCTAAGCTAGGCCGTGCTTAGACACGATTGCCCTGGCCTAGTGCCATGGAATGCCAAGTCACGTTGCCCCCGCCTAGGGTCGTGCCCTGGAAGCGGCGTGTGCCGTGACATGCCTGAATCTGCGGTGCTGACTAGGCTTTAGTCTTATGGCGTAACGCACAGGCGCGGTGATTCGACCTGGTGCTTTGCCTGGGCGGTCTCGACCGGGATGCTTTGCCCGGGCGCGATTGCCTGCGGCCTGGGTGCGCGAGCGTGCTAGGCACGGTGATTCGACCTTGTGCTTGCTAGGCACGGTGCACGGGCCTAGTGCGTGACATGCCTGAGCACGGTGCACGGGCTGAATGCGTGACATGCTGGGCGCGGTGCACGGGCCTAGTGCCATGACATGCCTGAGCACGGTGCTGGGCCTAGTGCCATGACATGCACGGGCGGTGCACAGGGCCTAGTGCCATGACATGCACGGGCGCGATTGCGCCGACTGGTGACATGACATGCCTAGGCGCGTTCGGCACAGTGCTTGCACGAAGCGCGGTGCGCACCGACGATTAGCGCACAAACGCGATTGCCGCCGACCTAGTGCCATGTGCCTAGACAAGGGTTCCCGCCTGGTGCCTTGCCTAGGCAGTGCCATGGCCTAGTGACATGCCATGCCTACCTGAAAGTGCCTCGGCCTAGTGCAAGGCATGCGCAGCGCGGTGCCTCGACACAGTGCCGTGCGTGCGAGCACGGTGCCTGCGGCTGAGTGCCATGGCACGGAAGCCTTGATGCCTCGACTTACCAAGTGCCATGGCACGGGCGTGCCTCGGTCACAGTGCCATGGCATGGGCACGACGTAACACCGACTTCTAGTGCCATGACATGCCTAGGCGAAGCATTGCGGCCCGCAGTGTGTGTCATGGCACGGGTACCTTTTCAGTCTAGTGCCGTGGCATGGAGCGCGGTGCCCCTCGGCAGATGCCATGACATGCCTAGGCAAGCGTGGCCTAGTGTCATGGCGGGCGCGGTGCCTCGGCCAGCATCAGGTGCCTAGGCATGTCATGGCACTAGGCGAGCACCGATGCTTAGGCAAGGTGACCGGCCTAGTGTCATGGCACCGGGCGCGGTGCCTCGGCCAGGTGCTTGCCTAAGCACGGTGGTGCCTCGGCCTAGTGCCATGACATGCCTAGGCACGGTGATTCGGCCTAGTGCCATGGCATGCCACAAACCGCGGTGATTGACCTAGTGCCATGGCATGCAAACACGGTGATTGACCTAGTGCCATGGCATGCCTAGGCGCGATGAGGTCGGCTGTGCGTGCATGCCTCCCTTTGAGGCAGTTGCCTCGGCCAAGTGCTTGCCTAGGCACGGTGGCACGGCCTAGTGCCTTGGCATGCCTCGACACGGCGATTCGGCGCGGTGCCTCGGCCTTGTGCCATGACATGCCTAGACACGGTGATTCGGCCTAGTGCCATGCCATGCCATGCCTAGATTAAACTCGCCCTAGTTTAAAAAACATTGTTTTTTTAGGGTTGAGGTTTATTTCTATCATGAATGTGCCATTCCATGCCTGAGCCGCGATTACGCCTCGGTCTAGTGCTATGGCATGCCATGCCTGGGCACGGGGCCTCGGCCTAGTGCTATGCCATGCCATGCCTAGACACACGGGGCCTCGGCCTAGTGCTATGCCATGCCATGCCATGCCATGCCTAGACACACGGGGCCTGGGCCTAGTGCTATGCCATGCCATGCCATGCCATGCCTAGACACACGGGGCCTCGGCCTAGTGCTATGCCATGCCATGCCATGCCTAGACACACGGGGCCTCGGCCTAGTGCTATGCCATGCCATGCCTAGACACACGGGGCCTCGGCCTAGTGCTATGCCATGCCATGCCATGCCATGCCATGCCTAGACACACGGGGCCTCGGCCCTAGTGCTATGCCATGCCATACCGTGCCATGCCTAGACACACGGGGCCTCGGCCTAGTGCTATGCTATGCCATGCCATGCCATGCCATGCCATGCCATGCCATGCCATGCCTAGACACACGATGCCTCGGCGCCTAGTGCTATGGCATGCCATGCCCTGGGCTGCACGGGGCCTCCGCGCTGTGCTATGTGGCATGCCATGCCCTGGAGCACACGGGGCCTCGGCCTTTAGTGCTATGGCATGCCATGCCTGAACACGAGGGCCTGGGGCTGCGGGCTAGTGCTGTGGCATTCCATGCCTAGACACACGGGGCTTTCGGCGCCTCGGGCCCTAGTGCTATGGCATGCCATGCCTGGAACACCACGGGGCCTCGGCGCCTCGAGGTAGTGCTGCTATGCATGCCGTGCACACAGACACCGCGGGGCCTCGGGGCCTCGGGCTAGTCTTATGGCATGCCGTACCTCGGCTACACGGGGCCTCGGGCTAGTGCTATGGCATGCCATGCCTGAATTTCCCTGGGGCCACGGCGCCTCCCCGGGAGTAGTGCTTATGTGCCATGCCTAGACACCACGTGGGGCCTCGGGGCCTCGGGCTGAGTCTTCATGGCATGCCGTGCCTCCCTCACGGGGCCTCGGGGTAGTCTTCGCGGCGTACGTACCTAGACACCGCGGGGCCTCGGGGCCTCGGGCTAGTGCTATGGCATGCCATGCCTGAACACACGGGACTCAGGCTAGTGCTATGGCATGCCATGCCTAGACACCGGGGCCTCGGAGCTGGAGTGCTATGGCATTCCTGTGCCTGAACACCTGCAGGGCCTCGGAGGCTATAGTGCTATGGCTTGCTATGCATAGACACACGGGGCCTCGGCACAGTGCTATGCCATGCCTAGACATATGGCCTCGGTCTAGGCGGCTTTGTCATGCCCTAGACACACGGGGCCTCAGGCGCCTAGTGCCATGCACCATGCCTTGCCTGGGCCATGGGGCCTCGGTCTAGCGCTTTGTCATGCCTGGTACGGGGCCTCGGCGCTAGTGCCATGCCATGCCTAGACATAGGGCCTCGGTCTAGTGCTGTGCCTAGACACCGCGGGGCCTCGCCACGGGTGCTGTGTGCGCTGCCATGCCATGACTCCGCGGTGCCTCGGCCTAGTGCTTTGCCACGCCACAGTAACCCGTTCCATCATGCCCAGAAGCGTAATTTGCAATATTGATGGGTGCTCGCGGTATTGATGGTGCCACGACCCTTGTTGTCCTCCATTGCCATTGCACCCGACAGCTCTTCCAGGTAACTCGCACCTATGCCTTAATCGCTTCCTAACCATGCTCGTTTCTATTCCATTGTTTCTTCCTCATTCATTGTTCAAAGTAATTCTCATGACAAAAAATGTTTAATGCTTTTTCCCAGTGTTTTCCTATATTCCTATATTTTTAGAGAAAAAAAAAAATTTAAAATTATCACTTTTTCATTTTAAAATATTATCAAATATTAATATTTTATAGTAAAATATTGCATTCCGATAGTCAAATCTTAAATCAATTCTTTTCCCTATTTTCCCCTATTTTCCCCTATTTTCCCTGACCACCTATTTTTTCGCCTATTTTTCAGTAAAATAAATTAAAAATAAGTATTTCCTCCCACTTCAAATCGATCAATTCTGGTCCCAAATATTTTCCCATGTAAAATGAATGCCATATTTTACTATTTTCTCCTATTTTCCTCATTTTCTATATTTTCTAGTAAATAAATAAAATAAATATTTCCTTAGTCAAATTTTTTTCTTCTTTTTTTCTTGGCCATGTATAATTATTATAAAGAGAATGCACCATGGGGACTAAAAATCGCTTTCTGGTTAAATTTGCCATTATGTCTCCTCAAGCATGTGTGATGTCTCCTCCGGTTGCCAAAGGCTTATGTTGCTCTTTAAGGGAGTGGTTGCCTCTATGGGCTTGGCGGCGCACCACATTTCTTTCTGCATGCCAGTGCTACCCCGGCGATGCACACACCCATGCCACTGCGTGGCATGGGCGTAACATATGCCACCCACGAGCCCTCGACATCCAGATTGCCGGTAGAGCTAGACAATGACCGGATTAGCACTTTCTCCCCCGCCTTACGATCGTTAATGACTCGTTACCCTAGATGCCATGCTGCTTGCCCATGGCCGCCCAAGCCTATGGACGGACGTTCCCCCCACGTTGCAAGCATGCCTCTCGTTCCCCCCCACGTTGCCCCCCCACGTTGCTTGAGCGAAGGCATGCCCCTCGTTCCCCCCACGTTGCCTCCGCCTAGTGCATGCCTCCTAGGCATGGTGCCTAGTACCTTGCCTGGGCATGGTGCCTCGGCCTAGTACCTTGCCTAGACATGGTGCCTCGGCCTAGTACCTTGTTTGGGCATGGTGCCTCGGCCTAGTACCTTGCCTAGACACGGTGCCTCGGTTGCTCTGCCTTGCACGGGCATGGTGCCTCGGCTGAGTGCATGCACCGACGAGTGCCTCGGCCTAGTGCATGCCTGGAAGGCAGTGCCTTGTACGAATGCCCGCTGCCTGGGCATGGTGCCTCGGCCCCTGAGTGCATGCCTCGAAACGGGGTGCGCCGGCCTGGTGCCTTGCACGGGCATGGTGCCTGGCCTGAGTGCATGCCTGCGACGAGTGCCTCGGCCTAGTGCATGCCTTAGACGGGGTGCCTCGACCTGGTGCATGCCTGGGCGGGTGCCTCGGCCTGAGTGCATGCCTCGACGGTGGCTCGGCCTGGGTAGAGCCTCGACGGTGCCTCGGCCTAGTGCATGCACAGACCGGGGTGCCTCGGCTAGTGCATGCTGGATGAGTGCCTCGGCCTAGTGCATGCCTAGATAGGGTGCTCGGCCACAGTGCATGGCACAGTCAGCGAGTGCTTTGGCCTAGTTAAGTACCTAGGCACGGGGCCTTCGCCACAAACACTGGCGGTCGCCTCGGATTTAGTGCACATGCCCTAATGGTGCGCCTTTAGTGTCTTGCCTGACGGGTGCGCTCACTGTGCATGCCTGAAGTAGCGATGCCTGAAGCCTGGTGCATGCCTAGGCATGGTGCCACCGGCTTAGTGCGCTTGCTTAGGTATGGCACCATGGCCTAGGCACCACGCCTTGCGTGCTGCTGGCGTGCACACCCATGCCACTTGGCGTAAGTACTCATATGCCACCCCAAGTCCTCGACATCCGATTGCTGTCTGACTAGACAATGATCGTTGCTAGCTATAAATGCGATCTTTGTCGACTCGTTGCCTAAGACGCCATGCTGCTTGCCCTTGGCCTCCAGAGCCTACCGACGGATGTTCCCCATTGCAAGCATGCCTCTCGTTCCTAGCCATGGTGCATAAAGCAGTGCCTTGGCTAGGCACGGTGCTGCTGTCCTAGTGCATGCCTATGCATGACCTCGGCACCAGTGCATGCCCCAGGCATGGTGCTAGTGCCATGCTGAGCAGTGGTTCCTCGGTTTAGTGCCTTGCCTAAAAGCGCGAGGTTCCTTAGCAAGTGCCTTGCCTAGGCAAGAGGTTCATGGCTTAGTGCCTTGCCTAGGCACGGTTCCTCTCCACACAGTGCCTTGCCTAAGCACGGTGCTGGAATTTAGTGCCATGACATGCCTAGGCACGGTGCCTTGGCCGAGTGCATGCCTAGACATGGTGCCTCGGCCTAGTACCATTTCATGCCTAGACACGGTGCCTCGGCATAGTTCCATTGCCTGAACATGGTGGCTTAGACACCTTAGGCTTGCAATCTTCTTTGTCTAGAGCTTGTCTTGATTTGCTTGACCAACTATTCGGTTGCTTGGAAATAGTGTTATCATTCTTCTCATGCCTACAATGGTACTCTGAGGCATCACTTGTTGCTTAGTGTGTGTAGGAGACAACTCCCGACTAGTGCGGAGTTCGATTGTGTGGTGCATCTTGAAGTCAACGATGGCGTGTGAGTGGTGTTTAGGTAATGTGGTTTGGTAGGCTCCTTGCTCGTGCAGCGAAACTATTGCCCCCGTCCTACACTCATTCTAGCTACAAGCGCTTGAATCAAGCGGGCATCGGCCGATGGTTCACGTGTTGCCTTCCCCAATCGATGGAAATTTCTCAGATAGTGCCTTTCTCATCTAGCTCTGCTCATAAGGAAGTGGACCTTGCAAGCGATCGCGTGCTCCATGTACTCCCAGCGTGTGACATGCGAAGGGGTTTCACAATGGGCCGTGATGATGGCTCAATGCCTGGATGCGGAACCTTAGCACGGGCATGGGATCTAAAGATCACAGTAATGCTGAGAGCTTAAGCGTTCATCGCTAGGCAGCGTATGTGACTTGATCGAGGCTTTGCTTTGCCTCCCGAGCACCCACGTGTGGTCTAAATTGGAGTGCATCAGTTCAAGTTTGCTGCCAAGAATGCTACCTGGTTGATCCACGCGGTAGTCACTATGCTTGTCTCGAAAGATTAAGCCATGCATGTGTAAGTATGAACTAATTGTTTGTGAAGCGCGAATGGCTCATTAAATCGATTATAGTTTGTTTGATGGTACTTGCTACTCGGATACTTAGTAGTAATTCTAGAGCTAATCGTGCAACAAACCGGAGCTTACGGAAGGGATGCATTTATTAGATAAAAAGGTCGTAGTAATTTATGCGGTATACGATGATTCATGATAATAACGGCGGATCGCACGGTATCGATCTGTGACGCATCATTCAAATATACGCCTATCAACTTTCGATGGTAGGATAGTGGCCCCTGCAGTAGCCCTCGACTAGATAACACGAGTCCGTGCGGCATGGTATTTCTTGCTTAGCCCCATGGCCGCTAAGGAAAGCGAGCAAGGCAAAGTTGGGAAAACATGTGTCAGGAGGCCTGAGGCGTGAACGAGCACGCACATGAGGGAAGGCAAGCAAGCAATTCGATCGGGACGCGCCGGTGTTTGTCACGGCACTCACGGCTTAGGGGGGCACGGGGCGTGGCACTTGAGGCCAAAGCGGAATCGGTGGAGGCGAATGTCGGCTATTTATGGGCGAGAGGCCTTGGGCGGCAAGCATCTAATCAGGAGTGCAACAGGATTCCTACGACCCTAAGGAGTCTTATGCGTGGGACTCCTGGGCGAATGGGACCCAGCGGGAAGGACCTCGTCACAGGCGGGAAAGACTCTAGGCGGAGTGGACTCCTAGGCGGGAAGGTCTCCGGCGGAAGACTCCTGGGCGAGGCAGACTCCCCCAGGCGGGAGGGACTCCTACTCGTGGTGGGAATCGTGTGGTGTGTATGGGGTTTCATTCGAGTCGGGACTCCTAATGCGGGGGATTGTCGCGGCTTCTTTGGTTGAAGACTAGGATAGAGTAGGACTCTTAGTCATTATTGTCTTAGGATTGCCCTTGAGCATCCTATATAAAGAGACACTGCGTGCTCTCACTTGGTTAATTCATTATGTTAAGGAGTTGGATCCACGAAAACGTGAGCCTGGTGTGGGAACTATCGCGAGAAATTGTCTTGGCATATTTTAGCTGGCTAATAAAATACGAGTTAGGAGGGTGCCCAGTAAGCCCTTGTGTTCGAGAGAATAGTGGGGCATCGAGAAGGGTGGCCCTAGCGGGTTCCTAGGCGCCGCACGAGCAAAGAGGCGTGTGACCGGTTAGTATCAGGCCACGGATGGCCAGCGAGGATGACCCGGTTGATCTTGACTGCGTGAGCAAGTAGCGAGGATAGAGTAGAGGTAGCTTCCGGTGTCGGCTTGGCCGCGGAGATAGGCCGCGACAAGCGGGGCGAATTCCACGCTTCCGACTCGGATCGTTGATCTTAGTCCTGCGACTTGACTCACGACATGAATTGATGGAACCCGAGAGACGAGCCGTAGAGAGGCGGATGGGGACATTCCATGGTGAGATGCGAGGCCCGTGGCCAGGAGTTCGAGGAGCGGATCGGATCTCTAGAGGGAGATCGTGTTCTTTGACGGCGGTGGTGCGGGAGCCGCCCATGTCTGCGAGATCCGCCTTCTGAGTGCGATGCTGACCCAAGACTTTGGTGGTGCGCCTTGTGCCAAAGACGGAGAACTTGCTTTGGGACATGGAGCAATATTTCATCGCCGCTCGAATACCGGTGGGTGAACAGGTAACGATAACCACTATGTATTTGACAGGTGATGCAAAGCCCAGTGGCGGACGGAACGGCGGCGGCAGCTGGCTGTTGGCGAGACCAAAGATGTCAGTAGGAGATCTTGAAAAAGGCTGAAGATCGGTTCTTACCCACGAACACGGCGTGGATGGCGGGAATCTGCGAAGCCCAGACGAGACGGGCTGGATCGGAGATTATGTGAAGGAGTTGCTTCGTTGATCCTTGACATCAAGGACATGTCAGTAGACAAAAATTTGTTCAACCGTGTCGGATTGCGGGGATGGGCTCGAGGCGGAGGCGAGGAGGCCCAGGTGTCAGACTTGCCCTCGGCCGCTGGCGGCGACGGAGGCGCCTATCATTTCTGGTGACTCTTCCTCTACTCCCACCCAAAGGGAAGGCCACAACAAGGAGTCGAGCCAGAGTCGGATGGGCCCTCGAGAGTGGAGCGAGGTTGGAAGAAGCGCGGGATCTGTGAGGCTAAAAAGTGGGGAGAGGCGACTTCCTCACAAGCTACCGGGCCGTCGGGATGTTTATGCGATGGGCCACATCGACGAGGGATTGCCCAAAGAAAAGAAGGGAGAAGCTCAATGCACTCGGGAGGGTGAAGAAGGGGGAAGATAGCGGAGGGGCCCACACAGAGCCAACCTCTTCGAGTTGTTGAATGTGCGGGCTGAGGCGACTCATAGAGGAGGCCGATATATGTTGGAGTTCTTCGCCGGAGGGCAGAAAAATTGTGGCATTGGTGAGACGGTGGGCGACCCACAATTTTGTATCAACAAAGGGGGAAGCAGCGAGACTCGGTTTGAAGCTAGCTAAAGATGACGACAAGCCAGCGTAAGCGGTAACCTGAGGCATGGTATGGCGAAGAACATGGCAATTCAGATGGGGGATTGGAAAGGTACGATAGACTTCCTTAGTGTTCCTTTGGATGATTTTGATTTCATATTAGGCAACGATTTCTTCCAAAGAGCCAAGGTAGCCTTGTTGCCGCACTTGAATGGAGCGGTGATCATGGATGAAGCGACCATGCTTTAATGGCCGCATCGGCAAACCGCCTAAAGACCTTCGGGGAGAAGACCTTGAACGCCTGCAAATTGAAAAGGCCTTAGGAAGGGTGAGCACACATATGTCGCGGCAATGGTCGAGACCAAGCGAGACCAACAAGTCGGAGTGCGAATGCCGCTGTATCTTGAGGAGAGATTTGCGATGTTATGCCTCGAGTTGCCTAAGCAGGAAGAACGAGGCGGATCATCAGATAGAGCTCGTGCCAGGGTCGAGACCTCCTGCTCAAGCTCCCTATCGGATGAGTCCACCAAAGTTGAGAGTTGCGGAAGCCGATTGGCGAGGATTCTTTGGATGCGAGATGCAGTCCCGACCCTCGAGGCGCCGTATCGAGCAGTCTTTGTTCGAAAGAAGCAAGATGGGACGCTTGGATGTGTGTAGGATTCACCAGAGCCTTGAATAAAGTCACGATCAAAAAATTAAGTATCCGATACCTTTGGGCTGCCCGAGGGTACAATTACGTCCGATTGAGCAGGCGAGCGCTTCACGAAGCCCCAGACTTACGCGTCGGGATATTGGCAAGTGCGTGGGTGAAGGGGCAAAGACTACATGTGTAACCGGTATGGAAGTTTGAATTTTTAGTTATGCCTTTGGTTTGACTAATGCTCAGCTACATTTGTAACCTCGCAGACCAGATGTCTATTCGACTTCTGGATTCATTGGTAATTGAGTATACTTGGATGACATAGTGATCTGCGGCCCAGAGCTCTACAAGATCACGTGGTACACCTCGAGATGGTGCTTGACGGGGGCGAGGCGGAACCCAGTTGTATGTCGAAAGAGAAATGTGAGTTTGCTCGAGGCCAAAGATCAAGTTTACAGGTCATACGATTTCCAAAGTCGAGATAAGGATGGATGGTGCGAAGGTAGCGACGATTCGAGATTGGCCCGGCCAGGCAGGTGACGAGAACCGATCGTTCACCGGTACTCAAGCCTACTCTGGGAGATTCATCTTTGGGCTATTCAAGATAGCCGGTGCTCTCAGGACCTTTTGAAAAAGAGAGAGGAAGTGGAATGGGATCTGAGTGCCCAGTGCCTTCAGGCTGAATCACGATCACCTCGGGCGTGTTGGGGTGCCCGACATCGGTTGCCGTTTGAAGTGCACACGGATGCGTCGGACAGGGCCCTAGGTGGAGTGCTGGTGCAAGAGGCATCCAGTAGCCTTTGAGAGTCGGAAGTTGAATGCGACGGAGGCTCTGGCGCGTGAGAAAGAGATAGTAACGGTCATGCATTGCCTTGAGACTTGGAAGCACTACTTGATGGGAACTCGGTTTATAGTAGTGACTGACAATGTTGCCAACACCTTCTTCACAACTCAGAAGAAGCTTCTTGCGCCAAAAACAAGCTCGATGGCAAGTTCTTGGCGACTTTGATTTTGTGTGGGTGCACAAGCCGGGTCGACACAACCAAGTGGCGGATGCTTTGAGTAGGAAGGAAGTTGCGAGTTATGTGGGATCGTTGAGCTCAGTTGTGATTTAAGCAGGCGGAGTTAGACTTGAAGTTTGCACAAGACTCAGCGTATCAAGGCAGTGAAGCGGGTGAGAGATGGCATACGGGCGATCTTGGCTCGAGAATGAGTTCTTTGTCGCCCGAGGAGGGGTATATGTGCCTTCCAGGCAAGGCGAGGCAGAGGGGCTGGCGAAGGAAACACATGATCTGAGATGGGGTGCGGTCACCCGGGAGAGGAAAGAACTTTGGCATTCTTGTACGGTCTTTTCATTGGCTAAGATGAAGGAGAGGCGTGCGGCGTATGTCAGACATGCCATGTTTGTCAAGTTGACAAGGCCGGCGGAAGGAAGCGGGATTATTCTGACCCATCCCATTCGGAGAAGCCATGGCGGTGTCTATCGATGGACTTCATCGAGTGGGTTTCGAGAGTAGAGGGCTTGGTCCAGTTTTGGTGGTGGTAGACGGGTTCTCCAATCTGTCTTCATCCCAGGCCAGTGAGTGTCAGTACGAAGAGCGTATGCGTCTTCTTGACAATGTTGTGAAACATTTCGGGATGCTCGAAGACATAGTAAGCGTCGAGATACGCGGTTTACGGGGCGGAGTTTGGGTTGAAATTTGTTCAAGATGTAGAGTCTGAGTCTGAGTTCTCGGCCGCGAATCACCGCCGGTGATGGTCGACGAGAGAGTGAATCGAGATCTTGGAAGTATTTGCGCCGCCGTGGCTTGACCTCTCGGGAAAAAATTGGTTGGAACTAGAGCCGGCTCGGTTGTCCTACAATCTGCGGCGAAGTTCAGCCTGGTATGAGCCACGGGAGTGCAATCGGGTTCGATACGTGCATACAGGCGTCTTTGGTCCGCGAAACAGCACAGGCGTGAGTGTGTGAGCCCGGCTGCGTGACAAGTTTGCGAGTCACCGGCAAGTTTTGCTTGATGAAGCGACGAAACCTGAAGGCAAGTAGGCGCATGAAGAAGTATGCGGACGAGAGCGAGACCTCGGGGAATTTGAGCAAGGGAGATGGTTGCATTGAAGTTAACTCCTCGGATCTGGAAAAAGATCGGGAATAAGCGGTTTGAGGAGAGGTTTGATTAGAAATACGATGGACCCTTTGGGTTGTGGGCGTATTGGGACGTGGCCCTCCTGGCCCCGAAGCTCTGGGAGGTTGAGCACCTTTGGAGCATTCCATGTAAGCTTCCTGAAGCCTTATCACAGTGATCCTAGTCCCGACAGAGTGCAAGCAAAGCGGAACCCGCCTATGGTTAGAGTCGAGTTCAGCAAAGAGATTGCAAGCATCCTGCAGGATAGGAAGATGGGGAACTGGAAGAACAAGTGGACCGAGTACTTGATTCATTGGAAGGGGACGCCGTCAGTGAGGCAAGCTGGGAAAAGATTACATTGGCGGTTGAAGACCAGATCCTTGGTATGCGCGGTTGAAGTCAGGGACGTTGAATACCTCTAGTGGGGAGGGTTTGTTAGCCCTCGACTAGATAACACGAGTCCGTGCGGCATGGTATTTGCCTTGGCCCCATGGCGCCTAAGGAAAGCGACAAGGCAAAGTTGGAGAACATGTCAGGAGCTCGCGTGAACCAAGCACGCACATGAGGGAAGGCAAGCAAGCAATTCGATCGGAACGACGCCTGGTGGGCATCCGCGGCACTCCGCGGCTTAGGGGCACGGGGCGTGGCACTTGAGACAAGCGAGGTCCCGGTGGGGCGAATGTCGGCTATTTATGGGCGAGAGCCTTGGGCGACAAGCTTCCTAATCCGAGTGCAACAAGGATTCCCTGCAACTAAGGGTCTTATGCGTGGGACTCCTAGGCGGGTGGGACCTCCCAGCGGGAAGGACTCCTCGTCTGAGCGGGAAAGACTCCTAGCGGGAGTGGACTCTGGCGGGAAGGAGGTCTCTCGGCGGGAAGACTCCTGGGCGGAACAGGACTCCTGGCGGGGACTCCTACTCGTGGTGAGATCGTGTGGGCGTATGGGAGTTTCATTCGATCCCGGGACCTCTGTGCGGGAAGGATTGTGCGGCTTCTTGGATTGAAGACTAGAGTTAGAGTAGGACTCTTAGTCATTGTGTACTAGGATTGCCCTTGAGCATCCTATATAAAGGGCCTGCGTGCTCACTTGGTTAATTCATTATGTTCTGGAGTTGGATCCACAGAAAAGCATTGAGCCAGAGGTGTAGGGGCACATCGCGAAATTGTCTTCTTATTTTTAGTAGCTAATAAAATGCGAGTTGGGGAGAGAGTGCCAGAAGTAAGCCCTTGTGTTCGAGAGAATAGTGAGGCATCGAGGCTGGCCTAGCGGGTTCTAGGCGCCGCACGAGCAAAAGAAGGCGTGTGACACCTACCATGGTATTGGGTGACGGAGAATTAGGAACGGTCGGAGGGAGCTGAGAAAGCGGCTACGTCAGGAAAATGGCGACGCGCAAATTACAATCGACCGCGGGAGGTAGTGACAATAAATAACAATCTGCGGGCTCTTTGGTCCCGGTAATTGGAGATGAGTACAATCTAAATCCATAACGAGGATCCATTGGAGAATGATGGGTGCCGGCGTAGCGGTAATTCCGACTCGCGATAAGCGTATATTTAAGTTGTTGCGGAGTTAAAAAAAGCTGTTAGTTGGACTTTAGGATGGAGTCGAGTCTGGTCCGCCTTACGGTGTGCACCGGTCCTCTTGTCCCTTCTACCGGCGATGCGCTCCTGGTCTTAACTGGCCGGGTCGTGCCTCGGTCTTGTTGCTGAAGGGATAGAGTGCTTTCAAAGCAAGCCTCGCTATGGATACATTAGCATGGGATAACATCATAGGATTTCGGTCCTATTGTGTTGGCCTTGAGGATCGGGTAATGATTAACGAGGGGCGGTCGGGGCATTCGTATTTCATAGTCGAAGGTGAAATTCTTGGTTATGAAGGCAGACAGCTGCTGAAAGCATTTGCGAGATGTTTTCGATATCGAAGCGAGTTGGGGGCTCGAGCGATCGGATCTGAGTCTAGTCTCAACCATGCGCGATGCCGACCGAGGATCGGCGGATGTGCTTTTAGGACTCGGCACCTTATGAGAAATCAAAGTTTTGGGTTAGGGGAGTATGGTCGTAAAAATTTGAAACTTAAAGGAATTGACGGAAGGGCACCGCGGGAGTGGAGCACAACGACCCAATTTGACTCAACGGAAACTTACCAGGTCGGACATAGTAAGGATTGAGGGCCGAGAGCTCTTTCTTGATTCTATGGGTGGTGGTGCATGGCCGTTCTTAGTTGGTGGAAGCGATTTATGCAGTTAATTCAGTTAGCAGGCGAGACCTCGACTGCTAACTAGGTATCTTGAAGGTGATCCTCACGCGGCCCGGCTTCTTAGAGGGACTATGGCGCTTAGGCGAGGAAGTTTGAAGCAATAGCAGTGCGTGATGCCTTAGATGTTACGAGGCATAGCGCTACAGCGATGTATTCAACGAGTCTATAGCCTTGTGACGGGCGGATAATCTTTGAAATTTCATCGTGATGGGGATAGATCATTGCGGTGTTGGTCTTCAGCGAGAATTCCTAGTAGCGTGGTAATCAGCTCGCGTTGACTCGATCCACGCCCCTTTGTACACACAGCCCGTCGCCCTCTGGAGTTGAATGGTCCGGTGGGGAGTGTTCGGATCGCGCGGCGTGGCGAGTTAAGCCGCCTGCGACGTCGCGAGAAGTCCACTGAACCTTATCATTGGGAGGAAGGGAGGAATCGTAACAAGGTTTAAAGTAGGTGAACTGCGGAGATCATTGTCGAACCTATCGGCGAGCGACCCGTGAACACGTTGTTTAACCCAACCCATGTCGAGGGGCGGAAGCGGGGCGTGAGCCCTCAGTCGCTCGATGGATCGGTGGGCCTCGCGGCGTGAGCACCTGCGCCGGGTGCATGGGGTGTCTTGCCGGGGGACCTTCAGATCGACAAACGAACCCCGGCGTGGAAAACGCCAAGGAAAACACAACGAAACAACGCCATCCCGTCGCCCCGGTCACGGGTGCGCGGGAAGCGTGTCGTTAACTCCACGAAGCGACTCACCGACAGCGGATATCTAGGCTCTGCATCGATGAAGCGTAGCAAAATCACGATGCCCGGTGTGAATTGGAATCCGGGTGAATCATCAGTCTTTGAGCGCCAAGTTGCGCCCGACGCCATTAGGTCGAACGCGCTGCTGGGCGTCACGAACACGTCGCCCCCTGCCTTCGGCCCAGGAGTAAGGGGCACGGAGTTGGGCGGACATTGGCCTCCCATGGAACATCGTGGTGGTTGGTTAAAAATACGTCGTGGCGATGCACGCCTTGACAAGCGGTGGTTTGAAGCAGACCCGATCCTTTCCTGTGGGGAGGAAGGAGGAGAATCTCTCCATGTCGGGCGCGGCAGCGACGGGGGCACCACGAAGGCGGGAACCTCGGCGGCGACCCGAATTAGGCGGGAACACCGAGTTTAAACATATCAATAAAGCGGAGGAGAAAGAAACTTACAAAGTTCCCTTAGTAGCAATGACGAGCGGGAAAAGCCAAGCAGGGAATCGGGCGGTCCGCCCGTCCGAATTAATCTGGAGAAGCGTCCTGTGTGGTGATTTAAGTCCCTGGAAGGCGGCGCCGAGAAGGAGTGAGCCAGTCGTGCCGGACCACTGTCGCTGCACAATGTCGGCTAGTCGGGTTGTTTGGGAATGCGGCCCCAATCGGGCGGTAAATTCCGTCGAGGCTAAATACGGGGCGAGAGGCAGATGTGAGCAAGTGCCGCGAGGAAAGATGAAAAAGGACTTTGAAAGAGAGTCAAGAGTGCTTGAAATTGCCGGGAGGGAAGCGGATGGGGGCGGCGATGCGCCTCGGTCGGATGTGGAGCCGCGATCCGCCCGGTCGCCCGATCGACTTCCGAGTATGAGGCCGCGCGGTTTGGGCGCGGCCGAAGCCGGGTTGTAGTCGCCACGTGGAAGCGTCGTCGCCTCGATCGTGGAATCTGTGCACGCCCTCGGGCGTGTATTTGTGCGCTCATGGCGTCGGCCAGCGGGCCCCCATTCGACCGTCTTGAAACGCGGTTAAAGGGAGTCGACATGTGTGCGAGTCGGCCCGAATTTGATAAACCGTAAGGCGTAAAGGAAGGCGATCGGCGGGATCCCCCTCGAGGGTGCACCGTCGACCGACCTTGATCTTCGAGAAGGGTTGGTGGAGGCATGCTGTCGGGACTAGAAAGATGGTGAACTATGCAGGCGGGCGAAGCCGGAGGAAACTACGGTGGAGGCCGCGATCTGACGATGCAAATCGTTCGTCGACTTGGGTATAGGGCGAAGACTAATCGAACCATCTAGTAGTGGTTCCTCGAGTTTCCGGGATAGGCTGGAGCCGCGGGCGAGTTCTATCGGGTAAAGCTGATGATTAGAGGCATCGGGCGCGCGCCCTCGGCGCATTCTCGAGCTTTAAATAGGTAGGGCCCGGCACGGTACGCTCCGATGGCCAGACCTGAATCGAAGCTCAAGTAAGGCCATTTTTGGTAAAGCGAGGCGCGTGCGGGATGAACGGAAGCCGGGTTCACGGTGTGCCCAAGCTGCGCGCTAACCTGAACCCCTGAAAGGTGTTGGTCGATTAAGGCGGCGGGACGGTGGTGTGGAAGTCGAAATCCGGCTAAGGAGTGTGTAACAGCTCACTGCCGAATCCAACTAGCCCAGAAATGGATGGCGAGCTGGCGCGACCTATGCGGCCGTCGAGACGGGCCGGACTCGATGGAGTAGGAGGGGCGCGGCGGTCGTATGAGGCTGTAGGCGCGAGCCGTGGGTGGCGATCGGTGCGGATCTTGGTGGTAGTAAGCAATATTCCAAATGAGAACTTTGAAGGCCCGAGAAGGGAAGGTTCCATGTGAGCGGCCTTGCACATGGGTTAGTCGATCCTAAGAGGCGGGGCAGATCGATAGCGTGCGCGCCGCCTTGAGCATCGAGGAATCGGGTTAACATTCTGAGCCTGGAACGTGGCGGTGGCGGCTGCGGTGGGGAGTCGGAGACGTCGTCGAGGGCCTCGGGAAGAGTTATCTTTGTTTATGGCCCGCCCACCACCCAGAGCTTGACTCGTGCGGTAAGTCAATTTGGAAAACCTGCCACGTCGCGTGGTGTCCGGTGCGCCCTCGACGGCCATGAATCCGGAGGACGAGTGCCTCACGCCGGTCGTACTCATAACCGCCATCTCAGTCTCCAAGGTGAAGCGACCTCACGGTCGATGGAACAATGTAGGCAAGGGAAGTCGGCAAAATGGATCCGTAACCTCGGGAAAAGGATTGGCTCTGAGGGCTGGGCACGGGTCCAGTCTGAACCCGTCGGTATTGTCGGTGGATTTGCTCGGCGCTCCAGCGGCGAGAGCGGGTCGCCGCGATGCCCGGCGGAGACGGGCCCAGAGCGTCCCTCGGGGCCTTCCGGCGTCGAACGGTCGACTTCGAGCTGGTACGGACAAGGGAATCAAATTGTTTAATTAAAACAAAGCATTGCGATGGTCCCACTGCGCGGATGCTCACGCAATGTGATTTACGCGGTGCTGCGAATGTCAAAGTGAAGAATTCAGCTAGCGCGGGTAAGCGGCGGGAGTAACTATGACTCTCTTAAGGTAGCGAAATGCCTCGTCATCTAATTAGTAGCGCATGAATGGATTCTGAATTCCCACTGTCCGCATCTACTATCCGGCGAGCGACCAAGGGGCGGGCTTGACGGAATCAGCGGGAAAGAAGACCTGTTGAGCTTGACTGATCAGACTTTGTGAAATGACTTGAGAGGTGTGGGATAAGTGGGAATGGGAAAGCGGCGAAAGTGAAATACCACTGCACTAGCGTTATTTTACTTATTCGGTGAATCGGAGCGGGGAACATCCCCTCCTTTTGGACCCAAGGCTCGTGCTCGATCAGAGCGGAGAAAGACACATTGTCAGTGGGGAGTTTGGGTAGGCGGCACATCTGTTAAAGATACTTGCGGTGTCTAGAATGAGCTCAGCGAGCAAATCTCGTGTGGAACAAAGTGCTCGTTTGATTCGATTTCGGTCTGAATCACGAACCGTGAAGCGTGGCCTATCGATCCTTTAGACCTTGGATTTGAAGTGAGGTGTCGGAAAAGTTACCCGCAGGGGATAAGCGGCTTGTAGCGACGGCGTTCATAAGCGGCGTTGCTTTTTGATCGCCGATGTCATTTCTTCCTATCGTTGTGAAGCGAGAATTCACCAAGTGTTGGATTGTTCACCCACCAATAGGGAGCGTGGTGGGTTTAGACCGTCGTGGGACGGAGTTAGTTTTACCCTGCGATGGCGATTATTCGCGAATAGTAATTCAACCTGAATGCGAGGGCGGATTCGCCTGATTGGTCAGTAGCGCTTGGTTGAAAAGCCGGTGGCGCGAAGCTACCGTCTTATTTGGATTATGGTGAACGCCTCTAATTGATCAGGACTAGAAGCGGCTTAGCGTGCGCCCGTCGCCCGATGCCGACCCTCGATGGGGCCTCGGCGAGCCGCGTGTCCTTGAGTGGTCTCGCGGTGGACAAAGCCGTGTGGAGCCGCCGCGAAGCGTGTCCGACCGTGTGGTAGAATCCTTCTGCGGGCGACTTAAATGTGCGGCGGGGTATTGTAAATTATGGCGAGTGGCCTTCTTCGCCCGCGATCCGCGAGATTGACTATGTCGCTCGGTCGTCCCTCCCCCTCGAACGATCCACCAGCGTTTCCGCTGTCGTCCACACTCCCATGAGAGGTTGCAGGCGTTACGGGGTGGTACGGGAAGCCCTTGACCGTTGAACAAATCTTCCGGTCGGCGGATAAAGCATGCGTATGGAATAAAGCTACATGAAATGAGGCGATTGGGTGGCGGGATTGCCTTGCTTTCGAAATCAAGACAGCGAATTCAGATGACCGCGACTTGGCACTTTTACGGGCTATGCCATGGTGCGCCGGTGGAGTGCTTGCGTCAGTGCCGTAGACATGTTGCGCGATCGCGTGGTAGGCCGTTCGAGGCATGGTGTGAGTGTCCTTGTGCTGGAGCCATGCCATTACATGCTGCCTCCCCACCCCATGATATTACATCGCGCCTCCCCGTGTTCGCTAGGCCATGCTTAGACCACGGTGCCCTCGGCCTAGTGCCATGGAATGCCAAGTCACGTTGCCCCGCCTAGAGTCGATGCCTAGGCGGCGTGTGCCGTGACATGTAGTCCGTTTTCGGCCTAGGCCTGATGCCCATGGCATGCCTGGGCCGCGTTGATTGAGCTAGTGCTTGCCTGAGCCGCAGTGCCTCGACGAGTGCTTTGCCCGAACGCGGTGCCTCGGCCTAGTGCCATGACATGCCTAGGCGCGGTGATTCGACCTTGTGGCACCTAGGCCGCGGTGCTGGGCCTAGTGCCATGACATGCCCTAGGCGCGGTGCCTGGGCCTGTAGTGCCGCCCGACGCATGCTGGGCACGATTGCACGGGCCCAGTGCCATGACATGCTGAGCACGGTGCACGGGCCTAGTGCCATGACATGCACGGAGCGCATTTACTTTGGGCCTAGTGCCATGACATGCACTGGAGCGCGGTGCCTCGACCTAGTGACATGACATGCTAGGCACGGTGATTCAGCTTTAGTGCTTGCCTAAGCACGATTGCCTCGGCAGTGCTTGCCTAAACACGGTGCGCCGGCTTTAGTGCCATGACATGCACAGACGAGGTTCCCTTGCACAGTGCCTTGCCCCTGGAAGCGGTGCCATGGCCTAGTGACATGCCATGCCTACGGGGTGCCTCGACCTAGTGCAAGGCATGCCCAGCAGCGGTGCCTCGACCTAGTGCCATTACATGCCAAGGCGGTGCCTGCGACAGTGCCATGGCACGGAGCGGAGTGCCTCGGCCTAGTGCCATGGCCTGGGCACGGTGCCTCGGTCTAGTGCCATGGCATGGGCACGGTGCCTCGGCCTAGTGCCATGACATGCCTAGGCAAGCATTCGGCCTAGTGTCATGGCCTGGGCACGGTGCCTCGGTCTAGTGCCATGGCATGGGCACGGTGCCTCGGCCTAGTGCCATGACATGCCTAGGCAAGCATTCGGCCTAGTGTCATGGCCTGGGCACGGTGCCTCGGCCGCTGTATCACCGTGCCTGGGCATGTCATGGCGCTGGGGCGGAACCGTCTTAGGCTGGAAGTGATTCGGCCTAGTGTCATGGCACGGAACGCGCGATTATACCGACGGTGCTTGCCTAAACGCGGTGGTGCACCGACCTAGTGCCGCATGACATGCCTGACGCGATCATTACGGCCTAGTGCCATGGCATGCCTGGAAACGCGACGATTCGGCCTAGTGCCATGGCATGCTAGGCGGTGATTGACCTAGTGCCATGGCATGCCTAGGCGCGATTCGACTTTGGTGCGTGCGTGCCTCACAGGAGCGGTGCCTCGGCCGAACGCCTAGGCGCGGTGGCACTGACCTAGTGCCTTGGCATGCCTCGACACGGCGGTCGACGCGGTGCCTCGGCCTTGTGCCACATGACATGCCTGAGTACGGTGATTGACTAGTGCCATGCCATGCCATGCCTAGATTAAGCTTCGCCTTACTAGTTTAAAAACATTGTTTTTTTAGGGTTGAGTTTATTTCTATCATGAATGTGCCATTCCATGCCTAGACACGATTACTTTTCGGTCTAGTGCTATGGCATGCCATGCCCACCTAGACACGGGGCCTCGGCCTAGTGCTATGCCATGCCATGCCTAGACACCGCGGGGCCCTCGGCACAGTGCTATGCCATGCCGTACCATGCCATGCCCTAGACACACGGGGCTGGGCACAGTGCTATGCCATGCCATGCTGCATGCCATGCTAGACACACGGGGCCTCGGCCTGAATTGCTATGCCATGCCATGCCATGCCTGGTACCTGCGGGGCCTCGGCCTAGTGCTATGCCATGCCATGCCTAGACACACGGGGCCTCGGCCTAGTGCTATGCCATGCCGTGCCATGCCCGTGCCATGCTGAACACGGGGGCCTCGGCTGAGTCTTGTGCCATGCCATGCCATGCCATGCCTAGACACACGGGGCCTCGGCCTAGTGCTATGCTATGCCATGCCATGCCATGCCATGCCATGCCAGCATATGCCATGCCTGAACACTGATGCTGGCGCTGTTTTTATGGCATGCCATGCACAGACACACGGAGACTCAGCTGAGTGCTATGGCATGCCATGCCTAGACACACGGGGCCTCCGCGCCTAGTGCTATGGCATGCCATGCCTAGACACACGGGGCCTCGGGGCCTGGGCTAAATACCATCAGCATTCCATGCCTAGACACCGCGGGGCCTGTGCCTGGTAGTGCTGTGGCATGCCATGCTGGAGCACGGGGCCTCGGCGCCTCGGGGTAGTGCATGCCATGCCTAGACACACGGGGCCTCGGGGCCTCGGGCTAGTGCTATGGCATGCCATGCCCTGAACACACGGGGCCTCGGGCTAGTGCTATGTGCCGAAAATGCCTGAACACATGGGACCTCGGCCTCGGGGTAGTGCTATGGCATGCCATGTGCCTAGACACGCGGGACCTGGGGTATCGGGCTGGTCTTATGGCATGCCATGCCTAGACACACGGGGCCTGGGGTAGTGCTATGGCATGCCATGCCTAGACACCGCGGGGCCACGGGGCCTCGGAGCTAGTGCTATGGCATGCCATGCCTAGACACACGGGGCCTGAAATTGGCAGTATGGCATGCCATGCCTAGACACACGAGGGCCTCGGGCTAGTGCTATGGCATTCCATGCCTGGAGCACACGGGGCCTCGGGGGCCCTGAATGCTATGGCACTATGCATAGACACACGGGGCCTCGGCCTAGTGCTATGCCATGCCGGAACATATGGCCTCGGTCTAGCGCTTTGTCATGCTGAACACACGGGACCTCAGCTTTGAGCCACCATGCCATGCCTTGCCTAGACATAGGGCCTCGGTCTAGCGCTTTGTCATGCCTAGACACACGGGGCCTCGGCGCCTAGTGCCATGCCATGCCTAGACATAGGGCCTCGGTCTAGTGCTTTGTCATGCCTGAACACACGAGAGACTCGCCCTAGTGCTGTGCATGCCAGTAATGCCATGACTCCACGGTGCCTCGGCACAGTGCTTTGCCATCACGATGGCAGTTCCATCGTGCCAAGAAGCGTAATTTGCAATGATAGGTGCCTCGGCAGTATTGATGGTGCCTAACCCTTGTTGTCCTCCATGCCATTGCACCCACGACAATATTGGTGGCTTTCACCTATGCCTTAATCGCTTCCCTAACCATGTGCTCGTTTCTATTCCATTGTTTCTTCCTCATTCATTGTTCAAATCATCTGTTCTCATGACAAAAAATGTTTTTCAATACCTTTTCCCATGTTTCCCTATATTCCTATGACACAGAGAAAAAAAAAAATTTAAAATTATCACTTTTCATTTAAAATATTATCAAATATTAATATTTTATAGTAAAATAATGCATTCAGTAGTCAAATCTTAAATCAATTCTTTTCCCCTATTTTCCCTATTTTCCCTATTTTCCCCCTGTTTTCACCTATTTTCGCCTATTTTTTTCAGTAAATAAATTAAAATAAAAATATTTCCTCCACTTCAAATCGATCAATTCTGGTCTGAAATATTTTTTCCCATGTGAAAAATGAATTTTAAAAAATATTTTTACTATTTTCTCCTATTTTCCCTATTCCTGTTTTTTCTAGTAAATAATAAAATAATCTTCTGCGTCCAGTGCCTTCTTTTTTCTTGGCCATGTATAATTATTATAAAGAGAATGCCTGCAAAAAAGCAGGACTAAAATCGCTTTCTGGTTAAAATTTGCCATTATGTCTCCTCGAAGCATGTGTGATGTCCTCAGTTGCTCCAAGAAACTATATTGCTCTTTAAGGAAATTGGTTGCCTCTATGGGCTTGGCGGCGCCTCACCGGCCTAGGCAACGACCTTGCGTGCTACCCCAGCGTGCACACACCCGTGCCACTTTCGTGGCATGAAGTCTTCATATGCCACCCACAAGCCCTCATTGTCCGGAGTTGGGTAGAGTACAGACAATGACCGGGTTGCTTGCTCTCCCACGCGGTCGTTGTCGACTAGTTACCCTAAGATGCCATGCACCTTGCCCATGGCCGCCCAATAACCCTATGGGCCAGGCGTTCCCCACGTTCGCAACATGCCTCACCGTTCCCCCGTTGCCCCCGTTTAGCGGCGAAACGCCTGGTTTCTACGTTGCCTCCGCCTAGTGCATGCCTCCTGGGCATGGTGCCTGAATACCTTGCACGGGCATGGTGCCTCGGCCTGTTACCTTGCCTAGACATGGTGCCTCGGCCTGGTATATTTGGGCATGGTGCGCGACTAGTACCTTGCTGGGCGCGGTGCCTCGATTGCTCTGCCTTGCACGGGCATGGTGCCTCGGCCTAGTGCATGCCTCGGCGAGGTGCGCACCGGCTTCGTGCATGCCTAGGCGAGTGCCTTGGCCTAGTGCGCTTGCTGCTGGGCATGGTGCGCCGAACATAGTGCATGCCTCGACAGGATTGCGCGCCGACACAGTGCGCTTGCACGGGCATGGTGCCGCCGACCCTGGTATGCTACCGGCGGGTGCCTCGGCCTACAGTGCATGCCTTAGGCGGTGCCTGCGACCTAGTGCATGCCTAGGCGAGTGCCTGCGACCTAGTGCATGCCTGGCGGGGAGTGGCTCGGCCCCTGGGTACGGCCTCGACGGGGTACCTCGGCCTAGTGCATGCTGGGCGGTGCCTCGGCCTAGTGCATGCACGGGCAGTGCCTCGGCCTAGTGCATGCCTAGATAGGGTGCCTCGGCCCACAGTGCATGGCCTGATCACGGTGCTTTGGCCTAGTTCATGCCTAGGCTGCGGGGCACCGCCTGAGCACGGCGATTGCCTCCGTTTGATGCGTACCACAGCCATGGTACACCAGCTGATGTCTTGCACAGGCAAGGTGCCTTCACCCCAGATGCGTGCTTTGGCGCGATCTTACCGACTGGTGCATGCCTGAGCAGTGGTGCTCGGCAGTGCCTTGCTTGGGTGGCTGGCACCATGGCTAGGCACCTTGTTGCCTTCAACGTCTTTGCGGCGTGCACACACCCATGCCACTTGTGGCATGGGCATGCTCATAACTCTTACCCAAGTCACAAACCATTTTTTAAATGGGCTGTGATCCGTTGCTAGCTCTCCCATGCAGTCTTTGTCGGCTGGGTGCCTAAGGCGCCATCTTTGCTTGCCCTTGGCTCCCAAGCCTATAGACGGATGTTCCCCACATTGCAAGCATGCCTCTCGTTCCTGCCATGGTGCCTCGGCTTAGTGCCTTGGTAGGCACGGTCTGTAATCCTAGTGCATGCCTATGCATGAAGCCCTCGATATAGTGCATGCTAGGCATGGTGCTGATCACCCATGCCCTAGAAAACGTGGTTTCCTCGGTTTAGTGCCTTGCCTAGGCAAGTTCTTAACAGTGCCTTGCTAGGCAAGGTTCCTTGGCAGTGCCTTGCCTGAAGCACGGTTCCTCTCCTAGTGCCTTGCACAAGCACGGTGCACGGGACTAGTGCCGCTGACGCATGCCTAGGCTTGGGGTGCCTTGGCGAGTGCATGCCTGAACATGGTGCCTCGACTGAGTACCATTTCATGCCTAGACACGGTGCCTCGGCGCCAGTTCATTGCTGAACATGGTGGCCAGACCTGCTTGAACTGCGATCTTCTTTGTCTGAGGCTTGTCTTCGGTTGCTTGACCAGCTATTCGGTTGTAGGCTGTTATATTCTTCTCATGCCACCTACAATGGTACTACAAGGGCATCACTTGTTGCTTCCGTGTGCTTGTTAGGAGACAACTCCCAACTAGTCACGGTTGGTGTGTGGTGCATCTTGAAGTCAGCTTTGATGGCGTGTGAGTGGTGTTTGGGTAATGTGGGTTGGTAGGCTCTTGCTCGTGCGGCAACTATTGCCCACCGTCCGCTCCTCATTCACAAAACCTGCGCTTGAATCAAGCCTTGGGCATCAGCGATAATGGTTCTGTGTTGCCTTCCCAATCGATGGAATTTTTCTCTCGAATGTTGCCTTTCTCCATCTAGCTCTGCTCATGGGCGGGTGGACCTTAAACGATCATCGTGCTCCGTAGCCTCCCCACGCGTGTGACCATGCGAAGGAGGTTTCACAATGGAGCCATGATGATGGCTCGTCTTTCGGATCACGGAACCTTAACACGGGCATGGGATCTAAAGATCACAGTATTGAAGCTTAAGCGTTCATCGCTAGGCAGCGTATGTCTGACGTTCGGCTTGCTTTGCCACTCCCGACACCGGTGGTCTAGGGTAGGTGCATGCGGTTGACGTTGCACAAGAATGCTACTGGTTGATCCTGCCCATTAGTCATATGCTTGTCTCAAAGATTAAGCCATGCATGTGTAAGTATGAACTAATTGATTTGTGAAGCTGCGAATGGCTCATTAAATCGATTATAGTTTGTTTGATGGTACTTGCTACTCGGATAAGCGAAATTAGTAATTCTAGAGCTAATACGTGCAACAAACCCGACACGGAAGGATGCATTTATTAGATAAAGGTCGTAGCGGGCTATGCGGGTTGCTACGATGATTCATGATAACTTCGGCGGACGCGCGAAGCCATCGTCGCGTGACGCATCGTCAAATATACGCCCTATCAACTTTTCGATGGTAGGATGGCCTACCATGGTATTGGCGGGTAATGGAGAATTAGGGTTCGATTCGGAGGGAGCACGAGCGGCTACCACATCCAGGAAGCGGCGGTAGCGCCATTACAGGAAATCACGACCGGGGAGGTAGTGACAATAAATAACAATACCGAGAACCTTTAGTGCAGTAATTGGAATAGTACAATCTAAATCCTTAACGAGGATCCATTGGAGGGCAAGTGAGATTGCCCGTAGTGGCGATAATTCCGACTCGATAGCGTATATTTAAGTTGTTGCGGAGTTAAAAAAGCTCGTAGTTGGACTTTGGGATGGGTCGGTCGGTCCGCCACTTACGGTGTGCACCGGTGAGGATCTCTTGTCCTCTACGATCGCTCCACGGTCTTAAGCGAAGTAGAGTCGTACCTCGAATCTTTGTTACTTTGAAGAAATTAAGAGTGCTTTCAGCAGAAGCCTACGCTATGGATACATTAGCATGGGATAACATCATAGGATTCGGTCCTATTGTGTTGTATCGGGATCGAGTAATGATTAACCGGGGACGGTCGGGGCATTCGTATTTCATAGTCGGGGTGAAATTCTTGGATTTATGAAGAGCGAACAACTGCGAAAGCATTTGCGAGGATGTTTCATTAATCAAGAGCGAAAGTTGGGGGCTCGAAGGCGATCGAGATACCGTCTGGTCTCAGCCATAGCGATGCCGACCCGAGGGATCGGCGGATGTTAGCACAGGACTCGGCACCTTATGAAATGGTTTTGGGTTAAGGGAGAAGTATGGTCGCAAGTGAAACTTAAAGGAATTGACGGAAGGGCACCATGGGAGTGGAGCCTGCGTAATTGACTCAACACGGGGGAAACTTACCGGGTCGGACATAGTAAGGATTGACAGAGTGAGAGCTCTTTCTTGATTCATGGGTGGTGGTGCATGGCGTTCTTAGTTGGTGGAGGCGATTTGTGCGGTTATTCAGTTAACGAGCGAGACCTCGGCTGCCTAACTAGCTATCTGAAGGTGATCCTCCGCGGCCCGGCTTCTTAAGGGGACTGGCCGCTTAGGCCAGGAAGTTGAGGCAATAACTAGTCTGTGATGCCCATGTAGATGTTACGGGCACTTTGCATCTGCTGATGTGATGACGGGTATAGCCTTGGCCCAGACGGGCGGGTAATCTTTGGTACAACCGTGATGGGGATAGATCATTGCAATTGTTGGTCTTTAGCGAGGAATTTAAATGTGGCGCGGAGTCATCATTTCGGCGTTGACTACGTCCACGCGCTTTGTACACACCGCGTCGCTCCTGCCGGTTGGATGGTCGGTGGGAGTGTTCGGATCGCGGCGGCGTGGCGGTTCGCGCTGCGGCGTCGCGAAAGTCAGACCTTATCATTTAGGAAGGAGAAGTCGTAACAAGGTTTCCGTGGAAATTGAACTGCGGAAGGATCGTGTCGAACCTATCGACCGAGCGACGTGAACCACGTTGT